>CM062817.1:508330414-508635250 GCA_031772625.1 Pinus tabuliformis | reverse complement strand
TGCGGCTTTTTCAGCACAAGCATACACCACAGTGATGATTCAGTTTTTTTGCTTGGGCTGAGGTGAGAAATGGAATTTTATGAACAATGATGCTCAGTGTTCCTAGAACAGAGTTCTGATTATTATCATCCTTTTGGACATGTGAAGGTTTGTCATGCCTTGTATATTCTCATGATCTTATATGTATTCATTAAGTTAAGTGAAACTGAACCTCCCCATTGACATATTTTCATTGACCAAATTTCCAAATGCTATAATAAAACAAGGTTGTGGAAGTTGCAGTAGTGAACTCCAGTGTTTTTGCTGAGGCAGAAGCAATCTTCAGTCGAAAACCAAAATGCGCCTAAGAATTCGTTATTCTCACATTTGGTGGATGGCCAATATGCAAAAAAATGAAAATAATGATGTGGTCTCTCTGGGTTGGAGTAGCCATGGTCCCCTATCTTGATTGGATGTTGAATCCCTCCCGCCATGAAAAATTAAACAAACATAGCAAACCAATCGTATGTTTTATAAAAGAAAAATTGAAGCTACTGTTTAAGCTGCTTAAAGGTTACTTTCATTCCTTACAATATACCGATCTAGATCTCTTTCCAGTTTTTTAAGAAATGCATCATACATTACTTCATGGTATATTCCAAAGTTATAAATCATAGAACACAAAGTTACAACAATCAAACAACATGATTACAATGAAATCCTTGTCTTGAAAATGCTAGCGTACAAGCACAAAACCGAATCATCTCTATGGTGTACGCTTGTGCTGAAGAAGCCACAAATGCACAAAAGGATTATCTAGGCCAAATATATGTATCCTCTATTCAAAGGAATTTGAATATGTCAATCACTTATTTTTCTGTGTGATTTTCCATGGAACTTTGGACTGCAACCCTCCATATTTTTGGACCTTGTTCCAATGTATCATATTGACCATTTACTTTTCTTATGTGAGAAAAACACATGGGTAATTGTAAATCCTTTCCTATCTTCATCGCTTGGGGTGTCTATAAGGTTCAGAATAAACATATCTTTGAAAGCAGAGATCTCTGACATCCTGCCTCATATTATGGGTTTCTTCTCTGTATTTCAAGCCTTTGAAACCTCCTCGTAGTCACTCCTTATGCTTCCCTCATAGTCCTCTATCTAAATGTAGGTTTCTTTGATGATGCATATCATTTAGGTGTATGTGGAGGGGGTGCCATCAGTTTCCTCCCTAGAAATGGGTCTTATCATATTTGGTTGAATATTGGTTCAGAGTCTAATACCAAGGCAGAGGTTTCTGTAGTTTGGGCCCTTTTATATATTGAAACATCATTGAACATTATCTCCTGTCAGATTTATGGAGATTCCAAGTGTGTGATGGACTGGATAATGGAGAAGGGGAATTTTAAGGTTCTTTCCCTCAAGCACTAGATGTAACATATTTAAATTCTAAAGGGTCTCTTTCATAATCTATTATTCTAGCTTCAGAATTTGCTCACAGCTGTAATGGCTTTGTCCTGGTCCAAGGATGATTCAGAGATCTGAAATGGATCCATGCTTGAAATTAGGTTCATAACTAAGGCTGAAAATATATCCCTTGGTCCTTGAAATAATCTAGTATGACTATAGCTAATGAATGCCCTTCAATTTACTTAGGATTATGCTTTAGACTTGATGATACAAATAGTAAAGTTCAGGATTTGAAGACAGCAGAGTTGAAGGATCTCGAATTGTTCAAAGTATTATCTAGGCCAAATATATGTATCCTCTATTCATATATGTATCTCGAATTGTTCATTGGTCCAACTTCAGGGTTTTACCAAGTTGCAGACTGTCATTCTGGGAATATAAATGATAAATTATAATTAAGCAAATGCTGGCACACATCCGACCATACTACATCAGTCCCTTTTTCTGTCCTCCATAAATAATGCTGATATACTAGAGATAAAAATGAATATCAATAGGGTATGTATTACTTCCAAAGGCTGTGAAAAAACTTTTTAATGGTTTATTGATTCCAAATGGAAATGGATACAATAAATCTGTAGATGGATATTCAACTCTTTTCAAAGAAAAATAGCCTCCGAGCATGACCTGTACAAATATTAAATAGCCATCAATTCTCCAAACTAGTACTGAATTGCACAAGGATTATAACAATATAAACTCTGTTCAAGGAACACTGGGCAACATTGTTCATAAAATGCCATTTCTCACCTCAGCACATGCTCAGAGTGTAACTTGAGAAAATGCTCATAGTGCGCTTGAGAAAAAAATTGGAAAAAATCGGTGAGCAGAGTGTAACTTCTGATTAATTGTGAGTCCAACTTGTGCTGGCTGAGTAATCTTGATCAACCTTGAATTTTACTACAGCCTAGCTTGAAAAACTCTCTTCTATTTTGATTCAAGTCAAACCTGCAATTCAAAGAGTTTAATTCGTTATTCTCACATTGGTTGGATGGCCAATATGCAAAAAAATGACAAATAATGATGTGGTCTCTCAAATATTGAATCTTCCTGCCGAATATTGATGATGGTATCTCTAACCTGAAATTCTCAGAGGCTGTCTCCAGGAAATTGTGTGGCCTTCAAGTGGTGCCTTAAAAGGTCTTTCCCATTGTGTTTGTTGGATTTGCTGAATGTTTTTTTGCCCCTGGTACAACTGTGTTATATGAATGTGGGATAACAGGGGTCTCCCCTCTCTGGGTTGAGTAGCCATGGTCCCCTATCTTGATTGGATGTTGAATCCCTCCCGCCATGAAAAATTAACAAAACATAGCAGAATCAATCGTATGTTATAAAAGAAAAATTGAAGCTACTGTTTAAGCTGCTTAGAAGTTCTTTCATTTCCTTACAATATACCGATCTAGATCTCTTTCCAGTCTTTTAAGAAATGCATCATACATTACTTCATGGGTCAAAGTGTTAAATCATAGAACACAGAGTTACAACAATCAAACAACATGATTACAAGGAAATCCTTGTCTTGAAAATGCTAGCGTACAAGCACAAAACCGAATCATCTCTATGGTGTACGCTTGTGCTAAAGAAGCCACAAATGCACATAAAGGATTATCTAGGCCAAATATATGTATCCTCTATTCAAAGGAATTTGAATATGTCAATCACTTATTTTTTCTGTGTGATTTTTCCATGGAACTTTGGACTGCAACCCTCCATATTTTGGACCTTGTTCCAATGTATCATATTGACCATTTCCTTTTCTTATGTGAGAAAAACATGGGTAATTGTAAATCCTTTCCTATCTTCATCACTTGGGGTGTCTATAAGGTTCAGAATAAACATATCTTTGAAAGCAGAGATCTCTGACATCCTGCCTCATATTATGGGTTTCTTCTCTATATTTCAAGCCTATGAATCCTCCTCGTAGTCACTCCTTATGCTTCCCTCATAGTCCTCTATCTATAAATGTAGGTTTCTTTGATGATGCATATCATTTAGGTGTATGTGGAGGGGGTGCCATCAGTTTCCTCCCTAGAAATGGGTCTTATCATATTTGGTTGAATATTGGTTCAGAGTCTAATACCAAGGCAGAGGTTTCTGTAGTTTGGGCCCTTTTATATATTGAAACATCATTGAACATTATCTCCTGTCAGATTTATGGAGATTCCAAGTGTGTGATGGACTGGATAATGGAGAAGGGGAATTTTAAGGTTCTTTCCCTCAAGCACTAGATGTAACATATTTAAATTCTAAAGGGTCTCTTTCATAATCTATTATTCTAGCTTCAGAATTTGCTCACAGCTGTAATGGCTTTGTCCTGGTCCAAGGATGATTCAGAGATCTGAAATGGATCCATGCTTGAAATTAGGTTCATAACTAAGGCTGAAAATATATCCCTTGGTCCTTGAAATAATTCAGTATGACTATAGCTAATGAATGTCCTTCAATTTACTTAGGATTATGCTTTAGACTTGATGATACAAATAGTAAAGTCCAGGATTTGAAGACAGCAGAGTTGAAGGATCTCGAATTGTTCAAAGTATTATCTAGGCCAAATATATGTATCCTCTATTCATATATGTATCTCGAATTGTTCATTGGTCCAACTTCAGGGTTTTACCAAGTTGCAGACTGTCATTCTGGGAATATAAATGATAAATTATAATTAAGCAAATGCTGGCACACATCCGACCATACTACATCAGTCCCTTTTTCTGTTCCTCCATAAATAATGCTGATATACTAGAGATAAAAATGAATATCAATAGGGTATGTATTACTTCCAAAGGCTGTGAAAATTTTTTTTAATGGTTTATTGATTCCAAATGGAAATGGATACAATAAATCTGTAGATGGATATTCAACTCTTTTCAAAGCAAAATAGCCTCCGAGCATGACCTGTACAAATATTAAATAGCCATCAATTCTCCAAACTAGTACTGAATTGCACAAGGATTATAACAATATAAACTCTGTTCAAGGAACACTGCGCAACATTGTTCATAAAATTCCATTTCTCACCTCAGCACATGCTCATAGTGTAACTTGAGAAATGCTCATAGTGCGCTTGAGAAAAAAATTGGAAAAAATCGGTGAGCAGAGTGTAACTTCTGATTAATTGTGAGTCCAACTTGTGCTGGCTGAGTAATCTTGATCAACCTTGAATTTTACTACAGCCTAGCTTGAAAAACTCTCTTCTGATTTGATTCAAGTCAAACCTGCAATTCAAAGATTTTAATTCGTTATTCTCACATTGGTTGGATGGCCAATATGCAAAAAAATGACAAATAATGATGTGGTCTCTCAAATATTGAATCTTCCTGCCGAATATTGATGATGGTATCTCTAACCTGAAATTCTCAGAGGCTGTCTCCAGGCAATTGTGTGGCCTTCAAGTGGTGCCTTAAAAGGTCTTTCCCATTGTGTTTGTTGGATTTGCTGAATGTTTTTTTGCCCCTGGTACAACTGTGTTATATGAATGTGGGATAACAGGGGTCTCCCCTCTCTGGGTTAAGTAGCCATGGTCCCCTATCTTGATTGGATGTTGAATCCCTCCCGCCATGAAAAATTAACAAAACATAGCAGAACCAATCGTATGTTATAAAAGAAAAATTGAAGCTACTGTTTAAGCTGCTTAGAATTCTTTCATTTCCTTACAATATACCGATCTAGATCTCTTTCCAGTTTTTAAGAAATGCATCATACATTACTTCATGGGTCAAAGTGTTAAATCATAGAACACAGAGTTACAACAATCAAACAACATGATTACAAGGAAATCCTTGTCTTGAAAATGCTAGCATACAAGCACAAAACCGAATCATCTCTATGGTGTACGCTTGTGCTGAAGAAGCCACAAATGCACATAAAGGATTATCTAGGCCAAATATATGTATCCTCTATTCAAAGGACTTTGAATATGTCAATCACTTATTTTTTCTGTGTGATTTTTCCATGGAACTTTGGACTGCAACCCTCCATATTTTGGACCTTGTTCCAATGTATCATATTGACCATTTCCTTTTCTTATGTGAGAAAAACATGGGTAATTGTAAATCCTTTCCTATCTTCATCGCTTGGGGTGTCTATAAGGTTCAGAATAAACATATCTTTGAAAGCAGAGATCTCTGACATCCTGTCTTCAAATTAACAGTCCATCCATGCTGCATAACAGTACCAGTTTCTTGGTGATCCAACCATACTCTGTCTTCAAATTTAACAGTCCATCCATGCTGCATAACAGTACTAGTTCTTGGTGATCCAACCATCATGGATATTGCAGCTTATGTAATTCCATTTTTAAGTGTTTGTTAGTAGTACTTTCCAATCAGGGAATTCCTAAACCTTAATATGTTGTGTTAAATTCAAAGATACTTTCAAATCAGGGTATTCCTAAACCTTAATATGCCATGTTACATTCAAAAAGGGAAAAAATGAACTTACTCTGAAGGCAGTTGTCCTTTCAATTACCACACTTCGAGACTATCATTCATTTTACTTCAAAGTGGGAAGAGGTGAAATTTTAGCCTACCAAGACTTTCAGTGAGAAGATAATAATAATAAACACAAATAATTAAAAAAAAATCACTGGAAGATCATAACCCAAAATGTCAAGCCTAAGATCAAGGAAATCTTAAAGATGATATAGAAGATGTTCCAATTTGGTGTCAAAAAGTTAGTAGAAGTGATTTCACTATTAAACAAGGTATAAGGTAATTATGGAATCTCAATTTTCAAGAGAAGTGAGTGGTAGTGGGATTTATTATGATAACTGCATTTTCCTTTGGAAATTATAATTACATTGTAGTTAGCTTTATCAAATTAACTTCTCACTCGGGCAAGTGGAATTAAAATAGGTTAGGTTGGGCCTCATCAATGTCTGTTGTGCAAAAACAATGAGGAAAATGTTCATCATTTGTTTATCTCTTGTCGTTATATTGTTCAAATCCTATTTAAATTTTTCATTGAGCTCAAGCCAAAGGTTCCTTGGTCCTATGTTATTTTGATGGAATGTGCATAAGTTTGGTTCTTTAATAAGTTTCTTAAATGCTTTGAAGCTCTTGTAGTGTTATTCATATATGGTATTTGGTAAACAAAGAACTATAGCATTTTTCAAGACAAGGATATTCTTATTTCTATTACTGTTGGCTCTAAAGCATCTAGTGCATTAAAGGTTGGAGGATATACCCACAAGGAGCCTAAGCTATCAGTAATGATAGATTTGGATTTTGAGTTTATTTATTTATGGTGTTAGTTAAGACCATCCCTGCATTTGTGGGGTATGTGTTGTTCTTTTTCTCATTCCTGATCACTATTTCCATATTCAATATTCTCTCGATAGAGGATCAACTAACTAAGCATATTTTACTTCCCTAAGAAAACTTATTGAGGTTGTTATGCTTAGAGGTGTTAAGAAGTTGCAGATCATGAGTGATTCCAACCTTGTATTGATTAGGCCAATAGGAAAGCATCAATTAATAAATATAAATCTATGTCATTTGTTGGTGGACTTTTATAACTCAATTATATCTTTTAAATGAAATTCTTTCATGAACATTCTTCACGAACTCAACACTTCAACAGACTTTGACAAATATTCTTTCAGGGACATTCTTCATGAACTCAATACTTCAGCGAATGAGTTATCAAAGGGGACTTTGACTTTGTCCCCTGTTGCCATAAATATTTACAAGTTCTTGACGGTGTGATGAAAGATTCTACAGACTTCTTTTTGAAGTCTTCCTATCATGTCCCTTATGTTATAAAGTAAGGATTTTTTTGAAGAAGATAAGGTTATATAACCTCAGGTAGTAGATAGATTGGAAAAGGGGTTTTTTGTAAAACTAATTAATCACGTATAGTGGAAAGGCCCATAGGGAATGAATCTTTAGTTGTGAACAGATAACGTCTATGAAAACGTATATGTTATGTCTCCAATGCATGAGGATCACCTGTCTTCCATTAGTATTTTGAGTTTGTACTTGGAACATATGATCAAACTGTCCCTGTTAGCAAACTGTCTCTGTTATCAAACTGTCTGTTAGCAATGGGTCAAAGTAGTGATGATTCAGACAAGTGCATAATGTGATTTGAAGGACACCTTATCTCATTTGCAGTGAACATTGATTTAAACTAGTGCATAATGAGATTTCATGTTTCTTACTATACTCTGTCTTCAAATTTAACAATCCATCCATGCTGCATAACAGTACTAGTTTCTTGGTGATTCAACCATACTCTGTCTTCAAATTTAACAGTCCATCCATGCTGCATAACAGTACTAGTTTTTTGGTGATCCAACCATCATGGATATCGCAGCGTATGGTAATTCCATTTTTAAGTGTTCGTTAGTAGTACTTTCCAATCAGGGAATTCATAAACCTTAATATGTTGTGTTAAATTCAAAGATACTTTCCTATCAGGGGATTCCTAAACCTTAATATGCCATGTTACATTCAAAAATGGAAAAAATGAACTTACTCTGGAGGCAGTTGTCCTCTCAATTACCACACTTTGGGACTATCATTTATTTGCAATTAATCAATTAGAAATAGAGAGATTTTTGCTGTCCTACATCTCCATTGTCTTCTTCATCTTTTCCCAGTGCTTTTCTCATGGTTGTGCATGTTGAAGCTGCTTCTCCTTTGAAGGTATGAAAGAACCATGGCAATAGGTATCAGAGACAAAAATGGTCCTGCTGAGACTCAAATGGTGAAGATCAATAGATATCGATGACGAGTTTATGTGAAATTCATGGAGCAAACCTTTAATCGAAACATTTTGAAAGAGAATGGATGAGGACATAAAGAGCTAACGAAATGGGCTGGTTTCAAAGAGAAAGAAGTCAACAACAACGGAAAATGGGACAATAAACAAACGAGGAAGAAGAATGAAAATGAGTAAGCTTTTTTTCAAATCAACAAAATATATAAACGAGAGGAGACATTTCTGTTTATCCCCTCGATCTTATTTTTCCTTTCTTTGTTTTGCGTACCACCACCTTTGCACATTAAGCCTTGCTCTTAGTATCCTTCTCTAGGAAGCAAGTAGCGAAGGACTATCAGGAGAGAGAGGAATCGAATTAGGAGATAAGCGCAAGATAGAGGTTGGTCTCCTTTGTTCTTCTCTCATCTATATTTCATAAAGGAAAAACGAAAGTAGCTTTACTTTGTTTGTTTCTAAGGTAGTTACCACACCTTAGTGGGATAAGAAGTTCTGTGTAGACACTTTTCCCTGTAACAAAATGGCGACTCCGTTGGGGAGCGACTAGGTTGTTTGTTTATCTTCCTTGTTGTTTATTTTATAAACTTACAGACGGAGTCTGAAGTCGAGCCAGGTAGCTTTCGAACTGCATTTGCTATGCAAATGCAAAGTAGATAAATGCCGCTTCAGTCAATCTCCGGGATTTGTTTATGAATTAAACAACTGATTTACAAACTCTCTAATTGCCCCTGTGGTAGCTCCAATAACCTCCTTAGATCTACCCCTGATTGTTGGTTTACTGATTACCATTTGCTCGGCCAAAACCCCTGAACTGAACTGCAAACTGTGACCTGGAACCCAAGCAAAGTCTCGTCTCTGGCCCAGCGCAGGCTCTGTTCTGTGAATCTGAAATTCAGCGCACTTCCCGAGTGTAGTAGGTGCGCTGCATTTCAAGTTCACTGTGTTACAGGTGCGCTGATCAGACTAGGCATTGTTCCTCAGTTTTGGTTTCTGTGTTCATTCTTTTCAGTTCTATTCATGAGTTTTGTTGTTTGTAATCAGTATATCTCTGTTTGAAACCCCTTTCCTTGCTGATATTCCGCCTCCATTGTGCAAAAGAACTGTAAATGTTTTTGTGTATTTGTTGAGTCATTTTTAGTTCTCCTTTGCAAAAAGTAACGTAATTGTATTGTCGTTTCTTGATTTGAAAGTGTCGCAAGTGTCGTTTTCAGTCATAGGAGAGAGTTTGGTTGCTCTTGATAGTCAATCACCCTGTTACTATTGTATTTGGTATGAATTTGTAGTTTTTCTAGTGTCGAAAGCAAGTATTCATTTCCGAATCGTAAAGTGTTGAGATTGTCTTCATTTTTTATTTTGAAAAGAAACTTGTTAGTAACTGTCGCTTGAAAAGTATTTCAGATTTGCGCATTAGCTTTCTTTTTATCATTCACATACTAAGAAAGCCGAAAACAAATACATACATGTGCATTTGCATTTAGACTGTTTGATTGGTTTGATTTGCATTTGCATTTAGAGGGGAAGTACCCAGTGGGTTTCCTCCCGGAAATTCATTATGCAGAGCAGAAAAAGGAATATCAAACCACAAATGGGACATCTGAATTCGCTATGTCTAAGTGCCTACTTTGCTGCAATCAGTAGCCTTTTCTAACTATGTTTATTTTCTTTCTTAACTGTGCCAAGCACTATGTTACAATGTCAACTATGGCATTCTAGTATCTTCTATTTTTCATTTTCAAATACTATATCTAGCTGCTGCATTGCTGTATTCTTCATGTGCCAAATGCTTCATCGTTGCTGCACTAATAGCCGTGCCTTTTGCTGATATTAACCATGCCAATTGTGTGATGGTATTTGATAAATGTTTATAAGTCTATTAACTATGTTTTAATCATTATCCTATTATCATGTTCGAGCTTATTCGTCTCTTGTGCCAAATTCCAGTGTAGTAAGTTTTAATGCTTCTCTTTATTGCATTTCAGGAAAAAAATGGTCGTCTAAGTTTTATTAAGCATTGCACTCAAATGAAAATACCCTCTCCTATCACACTCTAATATTTTCTTTTGTTGCTTCTGGAGGTAGACAACATAAAGATGCTTCTCTCTTTTATTCAAATCCTTTTTTGCAGTTAATATGATTGGGTTCACTTGAACAGGTGCAGTAGCTTGTGCTGAGCACCCCCTATAAAGATCTGATGCAGTCTACTCGGTTCATCTACTTTCTCCTTGGCCTTTGACTTCTGTCTTTTCTGCATATATTTATCCCCTCTATGTCAGCCATGTTGGGGGCACAGGGCTGCCTCCCTTCTTCCTCGTACAAAGATTGGTTTAACACCCCTCCAAGGTTCCCTGTCTGCACCAGGAACTTGGTCATAGATTTTGATTTTATCCATCTTCCTCTCTCCAGTTAAATGCTGCCTCAAACATGTAACCCTCCAACAAACCCAAACTTGCCCACTAGATCCATCATCCACTACCCATTGTGTGAATGTGTGGCTTGAATAGATGGACCACCACCATAATGTCAACATAGGAGCAACATTAAAAATCCCCTATGCACTAAATGCCTAGATCCAACTGAAATATGAAGTTATGAACAAAATAGACCCTTGGCCCAAAGTCCAGTATAGCCATCAACATAATTAAAACCTTGAAGGGTGAGTCACATCAACAAAACAATGAACAATAAATGATATGGCACCTGAACACCTGCACCGTAGTAGAACAGGGAGGGTCATCATTGATTAGCTTTGAAGGCCATCCCAAAACATTGGGAAACATAAATATCACTGGAAGTTCCATCCTTCATTACCATCATCCTGAGGTCACCACATATTAGATAACCCCAAGAGGATGCAGGGTACCTTTTCATCCAAAGTATGCTCTACTAGATGTAGTTGTGGCAGTGGCATAGCCAAACTTAGCACCTCTCCCTTATTTCTCACACTCACTGACTTGTACTTTGTCACTACTCAAAGCCTTGTCTTGAGCATTGGGATGGCACAAGTAGCAAAGTTGATGATCATCAGCCGGGACCCTACTCATTATGCAAAAGGCACCTCTTCAGTGCTCAAGTAGCTAACAAAATGCTCAAGATCCATTGCAACTTTGTCCACCTGGGCATGTATTTGTAGGGAATAATTATTCACAACTGTGGATTTGTTAGACCTACAGAAATCTCATTGATCAGACATAATTCCTAGTTCCTAGTGGACTTGAATTCAAAGATGTATCAAACTTGTACTTCGTGTTTTGTAATGCACCTTAACGGTAGTACATCATGTGCTCCGTTGAATTATGACGTTTTCACTTCCCAGTGATAAGGGATATACATGACTGTATATATCTTCTAATGTATAACCTATGCACACCTATGATGTAATGATTAATCCTAGGAGCAACCAAATATGATAACTTAACTGCCAGTTTTGTTCCCAGGTAGGAATATCAACAAATCATTTTCTTTAAATCATTCTACTTTAGAGTGGGATGAGGTGAAATTTTAGCCTACCAAGACGTTTAGTGAGAAGATAATAATAATAAACACAAATAATTAAAAGAAGAAAAAAAATCATTGGAAGATCATAACCCAGAAGCTATTACTCCAGAAGAATTTCCAGAGGACCCCAATCTTGTGGAAATCTGCAAGTAAAAAGAATGCTAACGTGTTGTCAAGGAAATCTGTAATAAAAAAGAATGTCACGCTATGCTTTAGTATCAGGCCTCTCCAAGAAAACGTATATGTTATGTCTCCAATGCATGAGGATCACCTATCTTCCATTAGTATTTTGAGTTTGTACTTGGAACATATGATCAAACTGTCCCTGTTAGCAAACTGTCCTGGTTATCAAACTCTCTGTTAGCAAACCGTCCCTGTGCCTTCTTATCTGGTGAGCCAAACTCCTTTTGTTTCCATGTATCACAATTTGGGTAGAGAGTGCCACCTTTCATGCTTCCTCTCCTTGGGACTTTTTATTGATGATGTTATTGAGGTGTAGAGGGATTTCCCCCCTCCCCCCCCCTTGATACATACTCAGAGAGTTCCTTTGTCTTTTGAAACTGCTTGCTTAGCCATTTGATTGACTTGGGAGTTGAATCTTTTTCTAACCTGAAAATAGTGGACTTATTTAAATACATTGAGTAGCAGGACCATTTTATGATAGATGCATGCCAGGGCTTAAGAGGAAGGAGCTCTTTCCTGCTTCAGTGATCTTGTGATTGTGTTGGAGTCCTCAACTGAAATTGCTTGCTTAGCCATCTGATTGACTTGGGAGTTGAATCTTTTTCTAACCTGAAAATAGTGGACTTATTTAAATGCATTGAGTAGCAGGACCATTTTATGATAGATGCATGCCAGGGCTTAGGAGGAGGGAACTGCTTCAGTGATCTTGTGATTATGTTGGAGTCCTCAACAATAACTACATCCCTTTGCACAATGTCCTTCAGGAACCTGACTCCTTGATACATTATTAGTGCTTCCGTTTGTTATTAGTTGCTTGTCCCTATCTCCAGGAAAATTTTAATTTCTAGGGACTTCTTCCACTCAGAAAAACACAACGTAAGGTCTTGATCTCCATTGAATCCATTCCCTCTAGTTCCATAATGTTGGCATAAAAAATTTTAGCTACTGCTACTCTTTGGGTATCCTTACAATTCGTATACCATGGCTCAATGCAGTGATGATTCAGACTAGTTTATAATGTGATTTGAAGGACACCTTATCTTATTTGCAGTGAACATTGATTTAAACTAGTGCGTAATGAGATTTTATGTTTTTTACTAAACTCTGTCTTCAAATTTAGAAAAATTCCTTCCTTCCACTTATGCCACGACACCTCTATCTTGGCACAAAATCACACATATTTCAAGATCATTGGCTTCTTAGGTTGGTTTTATTGAATTCCAACTATGGAGGCATGCGTTCTTTTAGCATGAGGAAGAATGTAAGAAATATATGTTCTTTCAGCATGAGGAAGAATGTAAGAATGACATGGAAAGAAACTCTCCAAGAAAACGTATATGTTATGTCTCCCATGCATGAGGATAATGTGTCTTCCATATATTATTTTGAGTTTGTACTCGGAGCATATGATCAACAGGGTAGGTGAAAGCAGTGTTGAAAATATTGGTATTGGCAAAATATCGGCAAGGGTCCAGAAAACATCTTATTGGCAATATCGGCGAAAATATCAACAAATTATCGGCAAACATAAAAAATATTTTTTTTCAAAATTTTAAACATAGCCGATATTTTGCCGATATTTTGGAAATATCGCGATATTTTCAACACAAAAAAATATTGCGATATTTTCTCGGCGATATATCGTTTTGCCAAAAATATCGCAATATTTTCGAATCGCCGATATTATCAACAGTGGGTGAAAGAGCCTTTTATACAACGGGGTCAAAAGATAGAGCCTTTGCAAGGGATACAGGGAAGCAATGAATATTGGTTTATGAGAGGAAGCCCATCCTTTGATAAGAAAACACATGTGATGTTTTCGTATGGAGTTTCTAGATAACTCGAGATATATTTTTAGGTAACTCCCTTCTGCCAGCTCCATGTAGAGGACCTCTTTTCCTTATAGAGAGACTTATCCCAGACCAAATCCATCTCTTTTACCAAGCTTTCTATCCAAAGCTTGAGATGGTAGGATAGATTTTGTTTCCGCTTTCGATGGTAGGATAGATTTGTGGTATACATAAATCTAGCACTTGCTAGATTTCTCACTCTACAATGTTTCTATCCGCTCGAATTTGCGCTAAAAGGAAATCTAACACATGTTAGATTTTCTTTTACATTGCAACGTTTTTAATATAGCACACACTAGACTTATTTAGTCCTACAATGTTGTTATGTTCTTGTGTTTGTGCTTGAAGGAAATATAACATGTGTTAGATTTCTTTCAAATTAAATTGTGCTTGAGTTTGTGTTGGAAGAAAATTTAACACAATCTAGAAGTCTTATACTATACAACGTTGTTGTCGGCAACGTGCTTGTATTTGTGGTAGACATAAATGTAGCACATGTTAGATTTCTCGCTCTACAATGTTGTTGTTGGCAACGTGCTTGCATTTGTGTTAGACATAAATCTAGCAGTTGCTATATTTCTCACTCTAGAATATTTCTATGTGCTTGAGTTTGTGCTAAAAGGAAATCTAACACATGTTAGATTTTCTTATACATTGCAATGTTGTTAATCTAGCAAACATTAGACTTATTTAGTCCTAAAATGTTGTTATGTTCTTGCGTTTGTGCTAGAATGAAATATAACATGTTTTATATTTCTTTCAAATTTAAATTTGCTTGTGTTTGTGTTGGAAGAAAATTCAACACAAGCGAGATTTCTTATACTCTACAAGGTTGTTGTTGGCAACATGTTTTTATTTGTGGTAGACATAAATTTAGCACTTGCTATATTTCTCACTCTACAATGTTTCTATGTGCTTGAGTTTGTGCTAAAAGGAAATCTAACACATGTTGGATTTTCTTTTACATTGCAATGTTGTTAATCTAGCACACATTAGACTTATTTAGTCCTAATATGTTGTTATGTTCTTGTGTTTGTGCTAGAAGGAAATATAGCATGTGTTAGAATTCTTTCAAATTTAAATGTGCTTGTGTTTGTGTTGGAAGAAAATTTAACACAAGCTAGATTTCTTATACTCTACAATGTTGTTGTTGGCAACATGCTTGTATTTGTGCTAGACAGAAATCTAGCACTTGCTAGATTTCTCACTCTGCAATGTTTCTATGTGCTCCAATTTGTGCTAAAAGGAAATCTAACACATGTTAGATTTTATTTTACATTGCAATGTTGTTAATCTAGCACACATTATAGACTTATTTAGTCCTACAATGTTGTTATGTTCTTGTGTTTGTGCTAGAAGGAAATATAGCATGTGTTAGATTTCTTTCAAATTTAAATGTCCTTGTGTTTGTGTTGGAAGAACATTTAACACAAGCTAGATTTCTTATACTCTACAATGTTGTTGTCAGCAATGTGCTTTTATTTGTGGTAGACATAAATCTAGCACTTGCTAGAATTATCACTCTACAATGTTTCTATGTGCTCAAGTTTGCGCTAAAAGAAAATCTAACACATGTTAGATTTTATTTTAAATTGCAATGTTGTTAATCTATCACACAATAAACTTGTTTAGTCTTACAATGTTGTTATGTTCTTGTGTTTGCGTTTAAAGGAAACTCTACAATGTTTCTATGTGCTCAAGTTTGCGCTAAAAGAAAATCTAACACATGTTAGATTTTATTTTAAATTGCAATGTTGTTAATCTAGCACACAATAAACTTGTTTAGTCTTACAATGTTGTTATGTTCTTGTGTTTGCGTTTAAAGGAAATATAACATGTGTTAAATTTCTTTCAAATTAAAATGTGTTTGTGTTTGTGTTGGAATAAAATTTAACACAATCTAGAATTCTTATACTCTACCACGTTGTTGTTGGCAACGTGCTTGTATTTGTGGTAGACATAAATCTAGCACTTGATAGACTTGTCACTCTACAATGTTTCTATGTGCTCGAGTTTGCACTAAAATGAAATCTAACACATGTTAGATTTTATTTTACATTGCAATGTTGTTAATGCTAACATGTTTTTGTTTAGGCTAAAAGAAAATCTAGCTTGTGCTAAATTTTTTTTGTCGTGTAGTGTTGTCATTGGAGATATTTATATGTTTGTTATAAGTAAATGTAATTTTGAGTAAATTTTTCTCACCCTACAATGTTGTTATGTGATTAATTTCGCATTAGAAGGAATTATAGTATGAATTATATTTCTTTCACCTTGTAATGTTGTTATTTGCAACGTTCTTGTATTTTTTATAGGAGGAAATCTTTGTACACTATCCCATTCTTAGACCACATATTCCATATGAAGGGCCTTCTAATCGTTTCAAGGTTTAAATTTTTTTATATTGTAACAATAGTCTACGTAGGCATGGACTAAAACTTCATAGTCTCTAAAAGGCAAGGTCAAATGTCCCAAGAAATATTATTATTCCAATGACTATATTGACATTGTGTTTATGTTTTTGCTTTACAATACAATGTTGTTGTTGGCAATCTTCTTGTATGCGATAGAATATAGTCTAGCATGGGTTTCATTTCCTTTGCCTTGCAATATTTTAATGACAATATGTTTGTGGTTTGTGGTATAAGGAAATCTAGCTTGTGCTATATTTATTTTGTTTTGCAATGTTTTTCTTGGAAATATGAATGTGTTCGTGCTAAAAATAATTCTATCACATGCTAGATTTCTTTCACCTTACAATGTTTTTTTTTGACAATATCCATGCGTTTGTAATAGAAATAAATCTAGGATGCAAATGCAATATGCTTTTGTTCATGTTAGAAGTAATTATATCACATTCTAAATTTATTTCACCTTGCAAAGTTGGTATGTGTTTGTCTTTGTGCTAGACAAAGATCTAGAAGAAAATATAATGATTGCCATAGTTAATGTTCTTTCATTGTGTTTTGCTATTATTTCATCTAAAGCAAACTAAGAATATACATGACTATAAGAGATAAATTTTGTGTATATATGTTGTTATTTTGGTCTATACAATTTTTTTTTTGTTTATTCACAATGTAATGTCTTTTGGAAATTTTCTTATGCTTGTGCTGGAAGGAAACCTAGTAGATATTTGCTTTCCTATATTCACGATTAAAATAATATAAAAAATTATTTCGAGGTGCCCTTTTTCTAACCTTGATTAGCTATTACTATACAATTTTTATTGTTCTTGTTCATTTTGTTACACATATAATTATGCGAATAGTTGTAGTATTTATAAATTCATATTTTCTTCAATAATTCGAAATTGTGATAACAATTTTTTTACTTTATTTTCAGATACCATGGACTATGAAGCTAGTGAGAATTCAAAGGAAGCATCCAAGGAAAAAGGAAGTTCAAGAAACACGACACCAAATTCTTTAATTGGTATGACAATTTTAATTTATACTTTGTTAAAATTGTTAGACATTGTGTTAATAATTGGTTGTTGATTAATAAAACCCATGGAAATAGCCTTAGGATTGGGGTTTTAATGGGGACAACCCATACTAACATGGGTATTTTTTTCCAAGAAATTTTAAATATGTGATAACTTTTGGTGTCATATACTAAACTTGCATAACATATGTACTCATTTATTATTGTACGTGTAAATGAAAATCGTGTATTATAAGGTTGTTTAATACTATTTGTTATTTCATGTCTTCCATTAAATTTTTCTTTCTAGAAACCGTGGAAACTGGTGGGCTTGAAATTCAAAGTAAAGTTGCGAAGACAAAAAGAAAAACAAGTGACCTACAAATGATGCCCCCTTCAACTGGTATGGTGGTTTTATATTTTTTGTACTCTTTTTGAAATGGTTGGATTATGTAGTTTCTTTTCTTATCAGTTTTACCTAGGTGATAACTTTTGGTGTCATATAGTAAACTTGCATAGCATATGTACTCGTTTATTATTGTGCATGTAAATGGAAATCATATATTATAAGGTTGTTTAATAATATTTAGTATTTCATGTATTCCATACTTTTTTTTTAGAAGCTGCGGAATTTGGTGTGCCTGATATTCAAAGTAAAGTAGTGAAGAAAAGACAAAAAAAAAGTGATGTACAAACATTGCCTCCTTCAACTGGTATGGTGGTTTTATATTTTATGTACACTATCTTGGAAATGGTTAGATTAGGTGGTTTTTCAGTATTTATAAGAACATTATGTGACAATATTTGAAATTATATTTTCATTTTGATTAATGCAATTATTTTTTTGCTATTATTTGCAGAATTGGTTGGCCCAAAAGCAAATGAAATGTTACAACAATCACTTAAGAAAAAGAAAAGTTATTCAACTCAAAAGGCAATATCAGTAACACCTTCAACTTCTAGTTTTGAAATGATTAAAAAATACAATACAAATAATAAATATGAATTCGTGCAAGATTGGTACATCCAAATAGAAACTCCCATGAATATGTTTCCTGATATGTACCTATTTGGATCAATAGACGGAAACGAACCAGAGATATTAGGAATAATAATTAATTGCTATGCTTGCAATGAAAATGACATTGACTTTCAAGTGGAAATGATTAAAGAAAATGAGGTAAAATTAATTTCATGTCAAGTGGAGTATACAAATTTTAGACCAGATTTGATTGAAGCTTCGAGTACTGATTCAACAAATACGATTAAAAATTCAATGTTCAAGTTGGATAGCTTTGAGAGCTTCTCTAAATCTGGACTAAATAGTTGTGCAGATCTTTTAAAACGCATCACCACTGTTCTGAGATATCGTTATGTAAGAAGTAAAAAAACATCATCTGTACTTCTTCATTTACAACAAAAGGGTAAATTTTTTGATAAAATACCTGATGATAAAATTGATTCTCAATTACTTGCTTTGAGAAGAGTATATTTATCAGATTTGGAGGAGAATATAAAAGAAAGTGATTTCAAGCCCACTACAGAATTTCAAAAAACTAGGAAAGTTGAATTTGAGACAACTAACCTTGCAAACCAATGTGATGAGATTCATGAAGCTTTCAAGCATTGTTATCTATTTTCAAACTCCTTTAATAGAAAAGTGGCTGTTGAAAGATGTAAAGAAGCTCCTAAGGTGTTCAAATTAAGATCAAGAGATGATTTAAATGTTCAAGTGTTAGTGAAATCATTCCTAGAAAAATTTCAAACCTCATTACCTGATGCTCTTTTGATTCCATTTGACATCAATGAGCCTGATCCTTTGGTCAACTCTATAAAAATTATAAATGAGACAGATCTAAATTCTAAGAATATCAATTTTTGGATAGTTGATGGTCAACATACCATTCAAGCAGCGAAAGAAATTTTAACAAATCCTAAATATAATGTATCAACAGAAGCGAAAAAAAAATATAAAAAACGTAATGCTCGATTCTTGCATCCATCAGTTGAACCCACTGAGGTGATCCGCATTTGTTGTCAATTAAATTCTGCAAATAAGGTATTTTATAAAACTCCATTTATTTATTGTGTGCGCTCGGCAAGGCATTTCTTAATTGCCAATGACAAATTAAAGAAAAGGAGGATTGGATGCTCTAAGACGGCTGAAGACAAGGTATGTAATTTAAATTATTTTTACATTTAAATTTTATTATTGTATCTAATTTTATTGTAGATAAATTACTAAAGCCGATAATATAAGTCATATTTTCTGATATTTATGATGATTTCACATTAGATTATAACACCTTATTTAGTTTCATTTTTACATTGGATTCTTATTAGTTTATATTTATTATTTTATCAGGTTGATGATGAAATGTTGTGCTCATTCTTCGATTGTCCAATTACAATTTTTTTGATAAAAAAATTCTCTTATATCTTGATGAACCTATTTGGGATAAATGGGACACTGTTTTTAACTGTTACCAACTAGGCACATTAAAGTGTTCTCCAAGCCAGCCTGATTTTTAGAACTACAAGAAAAATAGTCTACACAGTTTGACAGCAGCTACTTTTCGGCCCCTTCAGGGATTAACCATGGAAGAAATTGCTTCAGTAGCAGATAAGCTATTGGATGGAACCATTTGGTTTTCTATTCCAATTAATCATCCAACAAATGCCATAAAAATAAAAGATTATTGTTCTAAATTGAAAACCAACAGAACAATATTGGATGCAATGGTTACATATTGTCAAAGTCATGATCAGAACTTGAATGATATGACACTTACCACACTCAACATTCTTGAGCATTATGAAATTAATGATATCATATTCACCAATTTTTGCAACACGGTGGAGGGGTCTACTTATGTCAAAGGAACACGTAATACAAAGATAGAGTCCCTTTCTCAGCAAGCATGTGGAGTCCTTGACAGAATGATAAATGGTTCAACAGGTTGATAACAATTTTGAATTTGGTTGTCATTTTGGAGGCCCTGATCTTTTGTCAACACTTTTGCACTCTTTTCCATGTCAGTTGCAACCATTTCTACACACTGACCTTGTTGTTTTGGACACACTAGCTTTGAAAAAAGAAAAATTCAACAAGGGGTATTACATTGAATTTTTTCGATTTCTTATCGAAAAAAATGAGTTGAATGACTTTACTACAGTTCTCTTAGTAGAACTTTGGTTTTGTAATGATATACGTGAGTCTTTGGAAATTTCGATAAAGAAATCCAAGTTCAATTATAAAATTACTAGTGGCATTTATGAATATAATTGCCAAAACAATTATAGTTATGATATAGTTCTTACTATACATTTCTATACTTCAGAATTAAAAATTTTGGAGGCTATAAAATACTCTCACACATTTGAAGACACATTTGATGAAAATGAGAGAGATTATGATTTTTGGATGGATTTAGTGGAAAAGCACCAACAATGTAGTGATGCAAAAGTGGTTATTTTTCTTTATGCGGGGAAAATTTTTATCAAGGCCTGTTGTACATATGGAAGAAGAATTTCATGTGTTTTGCAAACAGAGTCACAAAGGACAATCATGTTAAATCATTACAAATCTTTTCAACTATCAAATCCAGTACCCATTAACTTCTTGGAGAATTCAGGTACTACAACTCATTTCTTTATTTTCTTATAATACATTGGATACTATTTTTTTCATATTTCTTAATTGTCAAAGTGTTTACTAAAATGACTAATGATGGAGATTCTAAAACAGAGAATGATGAAAGTGGGAAGAAACAAATTAATCAACATAGTGCTTATATTGTTGAAAAAAGTATGGAGATGGAAATAGGAGGAGAAGGAGGAGAGGAAGAAGTCATCAACACAGGTACATAATTTGCTTAGTTTTTTCTCTTGATAATTTTTCAATTTATTTAATTTCCATATTCATAATATTTTTGGATGACTATTATAGGGAATTATGAGATGAATGAAATTAATGAAGACAATGACCATGGAACTATGGAGATAGAAATGGGTATTAATCATTGTATCTCTATCTTTTTTTATTTTATTATTATTCCATTTTTATTTTTTTTTGTGATTCATATCCATTTCATATGTTGATTATAGTTGGAAATAAAGAGAATGAATATAATGACCAAGGTATTGTCCCAAAAAACTACAACCAAGAACCAAATATAACATCAGGTACTTATAATTTGTCCACTTGTTTTCCTTGTTATTTAATGATTCTATTAATTTTCACAATTCAAAATATAAGTACAATCGGTATTTGATTGAAGGTTTAATATGTTTACTCCAGGTCCTATCCAGATGATAAAAGAACTTATTGTTTCATCTATAAATATTGAAAAAAACACTCAAGGTAAGTGTATTGTTTCAACAATTTTTTTAGTAATTTTTGTAACATGAATAAAATGGTTTGACTATATTATTTTCCATTGTGTTGCAGCCAAAATAACTGAAAAGAAACTAGTTATTTTTGAACTAAAGGACATTTTTTATCATAGCATTGATGATGAAGCAACAAACAAAGGGCATATTGAGAAAATGGGAGCTGATGCTGATTACACAATAGAGAAAAAACTATTTTGGATTCATCCACATGCAAAATCATTTTTTGAAATGTGTTTCAAAAATGAATCTCTTGACATTGCAATTTGGACGACAGCTTTGAAACAAAGCACAACAAGATTTCTAAAAAAGTTGGTTTCAGAAACATTACAAGATAAATTTCTGTTTAAGTGGACTGCTTCAGACTGTAAGCCACAAAAGGGACATAAGGTCATTGACAATTCAACGAAAGTTATACACACTAAATCATTGAAAAAAGTGTGGGAAATGCATACCCAATATGATGCAACCAATACTATTATAGTTGATTGTTTAATTGAGAGAGTGAAAGAGAATCCAAAAGAAAATGTGATTCTTGCCCCTCCATTCATTGCAGCAAATGAAGGGGATAAGTGGTTGATCCATGAGCTATGGAGAATATTGCATAAACTCAACAAGGCTACGGATGTGCGAGCTATTTTGAAGGATGTCCAATTATATTTAGAAGTACCTTAAGATTACATATGTCTATATCATGATGTTATATGTATGACATCATGATTGATTACTTTTATTTCACAACACTAAGAAAAGAATTGTTGATTTGGTTTGTCATTTCTAAAAATCAAATATTTTTATTTTATTTATTTTTGGTGAGATGAATGGTCATTTAATGTTTTCATATCAAAATTTCCCAGTCTATATTTTTTGTTGTACAATGGATTACATTGTATGTAAAATTAATAGGTAATTGTTCTATTTGTTTTAATTAGATCATTACAATTATTTGCTTTAAATGCGGTTTAAGTTATTGTTATACCTCTTAGAAATTAGTAATTTGAAAGATGACCCATTGCATTCTTATAACCCTATTTATTCCATATAAGTTGAAAAATTATATTAAGTTGTATGTAACACCAACAATAAACATACAATTTGCACTAAAAGAAGCACAAACAAAAACTAAGGTAGAAACTCTATAAATTAACATATAATTAATCAGGTTTGAAATTTAAAAATTGTGTTATATTGTATGTGAAAATTAATAAAAAAGTTAGTTTGTTTAGTTGCGCTAGACCATTATAATTATATTTTTCAATTGCAATTATATAAATCATTTAAGTCTTAAAATTAATGATCTAAATGGTGGGTCAATGCTTTCTTATAATACTTTTGTTCCATACAAATTAAATAAAGGTATTAGGTTGTATGTATAAAGTAAACATATTATTTGTTTGTTCATTTTAATGGAGTAATTGTATTTGTATTTTGTGATACTTTGAACTCATTGTAAAATTGCCTTTGCACACAAATGGAAACTGTTCATAATAAATGGTAACATCATTTTTAAAATGATAGGTTTTTATGTCCTTAAGCAATGAAGTGTTGAAGTGGAGATATGTTAATATCATACATGTGGTTGCAGTGCAAATGCAGATGGGAATTACTACAAGTCAAAAGATGTTGTTGATATTCGAAATGGAAGGAGTATTCTTCCAATCATACACCAAAGATGAACAAGATTTTCATATTCAAAGAGAACCAGACTGGCAGTTTGGTGATAGGTCCTATTTTTTAATGCCTTTTTATTCAAAAGTATTAAAATATTGCTTAAAAAATTATGATGTCGCAATATGGACATTAAATGTCACTGACAAGTACATCCGAAAAGTACTTGAAAAATCAAATATTGATATAGAGGACTTTAAATTTGCATGGGATAGATCTCATTGTCATTTGCAAACAAAATTGGAAGCAGGGAGAACAAGACAATTTTATGAGAAAAAGTTGATTGATGTGTGGTGCCAATATGGAGATAATTATGAAGAATCAAATGTATTGCTAATAGATACAGAAAAGCATACTTCTCAATTCATGGGATATCGATCAAACCACATCTTGATAAAATCGTATACAGGAAAAGAGCAAGATACGTGGCTTATGCAAGTTTTATTCCCCTTTCTTAAGACACTTCATCGTATCAAACAAAAACATGAGTACATTCGAATGTTCAATAGAACATGTACTTCATTGTAGTTCATGGAGATAATTTCTTTCATAAATTTGTTGAAAAGTACATTCCAAATTTTCAATACATTTTGGACATAGTTTTTGTTGAATCAATTTGTATGATTTTATATTTTTTGAAATAGATGGAAATTGCCAATTATATTAATATGTTTATTTCTTATTATTTATAAATGTTTTTGCAATGACTGCTTTATCGATTTTTTTCTAAGATGTGTGTGTGCGTGCACGTGTTCTTAAATGAATTGTTTGCCATTCAAATTATCTTATATGAACCATCTTATAATGATTTTTTTGATGACTTATGTTTAATTATATGTATCAATAATCATATATAAATGTGAAATATAAGTTTTCAAATAGAACTCCTTGCAAACAAAGGTGCTATTCTTACTAAAGAAATTATAACAATTTACTTGATAAATGTTATGTGCATTATTCACTATTCACAATGTATTATTCACTATTGAGGTTAATGAGAAATGTGCCATAGGTAAATGATTTGATCTTTTTGAATCATAAGATATGTGATTTCTCAATTGATAGTTTTCATAAATTTATATGCTTAAATCAATTAATGGTTGTAACTGCAATCATATCATATTGAAAATCAATAAGGCACAAAGTTAGTTATTCATTGTTTACATATAAAATGCACTAATATGAGTGCATAAATGTGATGTGTAATTCTTTAGATAAAATTATATTGTAAATAATTTTGCATTTCTTAAAAAAACATATATATGACGATAATGATTGATAAGTGGCTTATCAAGGTTTGATTAGATACTATCATGGATCTCATCTCATTTAATTAAATTAATCCAAAGGACATTTTTTATCATAGCATTGATGATGAAGCAACAAACAAAGGGCATATTGAGAAAATGGGAGTTGATGTTGATTACACAATAGAGAAAAAACTATTTTGGATTCATCCACATGCAAAATCATTTTTTGAAATGTGTTTCAAAAATGAATCTCTTGACATTGCAATTTGGACGACAGCTTTGAAACAAAGCACAACAAGATTTCTAAAAAAGTTGGTTTCAGAAACATTACAAGATAAATTTCTGTTTAAGTGGACTGCTTCAGACTGTAAGCCACAAAAGGGACATAAGGTCATTGACAATTCAACGAAAGTTATACACACTAAATCATTGAAAAAAGTGTGGGAAATGCATACCCAATATGATGCAACCACTACTATTATAGTTGATTGTTTAATTGAGAGAGTGAAAGAGAATCCAAAAGAAAATGTGATTCTTGCCCCTCCATTCATTGGAGCAAATCAAGGGCATAATTGGTTGATCCATGAGCTATGGAGAATATTGCATAAGCTCAACAAGGCTACGGATGTGTGAGCTATTTTGAAGGATGTCCAATTATATTTAGAAGTACCTTAAGATTACATATGTCTATATCATGATGTTATATGTATGACGTCATGATTGATTACTTTTATTTCACAACACTAATAAAAGAACTGTTGATTTGGTTTGTCATTTCTAAAAATCAAATATTTTTATTTTATTTATTTTTGGTGAGATGAATGGTCATTTAATGTTTTCATATCAAAATTTCCCAGTCTATATTTCTTGTTTTACAATGGATTACATTGTATATAAAATTAATAGGTAATTGTTCTATTGGTTTTAATTAGATCATTACAATTATTTGCTTTAAATGCGGTTTAAGTTATTGTTATACCTCTTAGAAATTAGTAATTTGAAGGATGACCCATTGCATTCTTATAACCCTATTTATTCCATATAAGTTGAAAAATTATATTAAGTTGTATGTAACACCAACAATAAACATACAATTTGCACTAAAAGAAGCACAAAAAAAAATTAACGTAGAAACTCTATAAATTAACATATAATTAATCAGGTTTGAAATTTAAAAATTGTGTTATATTGTATGTGAAAATTAATAAAAAATTAGTTTGTTTAGTTGCGCTAGACCATTATAATTATATTTTTCAATTGCAATTATATAAATCATTATTAAAATTAATGATCTAAATGGTGGGTCAATGCTTTCTTATAATACTTTTGTTCCATACAAATTAAATAAAGGTATTAAGTTGTATGTATAAAGTAAACATATTATTTGTTTGTTCATTTTAATGGAGCAATTGTATTTGTATTTTGTGATACTTTGAACTCATTGTAAAGTTGCCTTTGCATACAAATGGAAACTGTTCATAATAAATATTAACATCATTTTTAAAATGATAGGTTTTTATGTCCTTAAGCAATGAAGTGTTGAAGTGGAGATATGTTAATATCATACATGTGGTTGCAGTGCAAATGCAGATGGGAATTACTACAAGTCAAAAGATGTTGTTGATATTCGAAATGGAAGGAGTATTCTTCCAATCATACACCAAAGATGAACAAGATTTTCATATTCAAAGAGAACCAGACTGGCAGTTTGGGGATAGGTCCTATTTTTTAAGGCCTTTTTATTCAAAAGTATTAAAATATTGCTTAATAAATTATGATGCCACAATATCGACATTAAATGTCACTGACAAGTACATCCGAAAAGTACTTGAAAAATCAAATATTGATATAGAGGACTTTAAATTTGCATGGGACAGATCTCATTGTCATTTGCAAACAAAATTGGAAGCAGGGAGAACAAGACAATTTTATGAGAAAAAGTTGATTGATGTGTGGTGCCAATATGGAGATAATTATGAAGAATCAAATGTATTGCTAATAGATACAGAAAAACATACTTCTCAATTCATGGGATATCGATCAAACCACATCTTGATAAAATCGTATACAGGAAAAGAGCAAGATACGTGGCTTATGCAAGTTTTATTCCCCTTTCTTAAGACACTTCATTGTATCAAACAAAAACATGAGTACATTCGAATGTTCAATAGAACATGTACTTCATTGTAGTTCATGGAGATAATTTCTTTTATAAATTTGTTGAAAAGTACATTCCAAATTTTCAATACATTTTGGACATAGTTTTTGTTGAATCAATTTGTATCATTTTATATTTTTTGAAATAGATGGAATTTGCCAATTATATTAATATGTTTATTTCTTATTATTTATAAATGTTTTTGCAATGACTGCTGTATCGATTTTTTTCTAAGATGTGTGTGTGCGTGCGCGTGTTCTTAAATGAATTGTTTGCCATTCAAATTATCTTATATGAACCATCTTATAATGATTTTTTTGATGACTTATGTTTAATTATATGTATCAATAATCATATATAAATGTGAAATATAAGTTTTCAAATAGAACTCCTTGCAAACAAAGGTGCTATTCTTACTAAAGAAATTATAACAATTTACTTGATAAATGTTATGTGCATTATTCACTATTCACAATGCATTATTCACTATTAAGGTTAACGAGAAATGTGCCATAGGTAAATGATTTGATCTTTTTGAATCATAAGATATGTGATTTCTCAATTGATAGTTTTCATAAATTTATATGCTTAAATCAATTAATGGTTGTAACTGCAATCATATCATATTGAAAATCAATAAGGCACAAAGTTAGTTATTCATTGTTTACATATAAAATGCACTAATATGAGTGCATAAATGTGATGTGTAATTCTTTAGATAAAATTATATTGTAAATAATTTTGCATTTCTTAAAAAAACATATGTATGAGGATAACGATTGATAAGTGGCTTATCAAGGTTTGATTAGATACTATCATGGATTAATTTAATTAAATGAGATGAGATGAGATGACTAACAAGGGGCCGTAGGAAATTGAGCACAAGAACATTTTACTAAGGTTTTAATAGACTAGTTTCAATGCAATGCAAGGGACACCTCATCTCAATAGTTTTAATGACTAATTAAATTTCTATTTAACTATCATGTGGTTTAATATGAATGTACAAATGTGAAATTGTTATTTCTAGAATAATAACCATGTAAAGAAAATGAATTTTCTAATAAAACATGGATTAATGAATTCACCATGAGCATTAAGTAGACTATTTAAGCTCATTCAACAGATGGGCCATAAATGGATGCCTTTAAACTTTTTACACCATATGACATGCTTTCACCATCAATATTAACATTTTGTAAATTTCAAATCTTAAATAAACTATTTATACTTAAAATAATCTCATAGAATCCAACAAGACTCGGAAGTTATTTATTGAATTTTATTTAGTTATATGTATTCATACAAGTTTAAAAATGTAATTTATTTTTGAAATAAATCTATTAGTGCAAGTAAAGATATATCTTATACAAAACTATTTAAGATTAATTGATAATTAGCTTTAAGTGGTTTATTCATGCTACATGAAAAATCCAATGTCATAGATGAATGCCTTTTAATACACATTTAATCTTCAAAATCAATATCTTAATGATAATTTAGAAGTATTTACATTAAGTATTTAATAATTAAAGAACACGGGGACTTATATAAATTTCAACTAAAATACATGAGTTACGTTTCACATTTATTTCTTCCCCATTAAAAATGCTTATCATTTTCTCTTCTTAGTGAAAGTAATGGTCAATCATGGTTTTCCATACTATTGGTTGACACTAAATTTACATCGAGACTATTATTGGTTTTGACAATGTTTACAAGGAGAGATCAATATCCACACGACCATCAATCGTGCTAATATTTGAAAACCCCTGCCTCCACTACTTACAAGAATTCACCACTAAAGTTTCTTGTTTACTTCATTTTGTGACACTGTCCATCATAATGGAATGACCTGAATACCAATTTAAGAACTCTCATTTGATGTACTTGGATTTGAGTGGAGATACACCAATGGTGCCTAACCTTCTTGAAATACATAGATCAACAATGTATAACCTTTATAGTATATGCCTGCATTCTATGAAGATGAATGATGACCCCCTCATTAGTGCTTCATAAATGCACAAAGGGGCCGTATGAAATTGAGCACAAGAACATTTTACTAAGGTTTTAATAGACTAGTTTCAATGCAATGCAAGAGACACCTATCCTTGTCATTTACAGGAAGATCCTCACATCACCATCATTCAATCAACAAATCCCTTGTAGGTTGGGGGAAACGGGGTTAGAGTTGCTTGACATAAAATTTAAACATCGATAAATCTAGCATGTTATCCATAACTATAATATCTTGATTGGATGTTTGACATACGAATATGATTTAACTTAAATCAATTTCTTCTAAGAGTTCGATTTCACACTCCTATTTTGTATTGATACTATTATACATAACAACCCCATGTTTGACGTATTCATGATCTATAATTGGTTAGAAATTACTTGCAAATTATTTTAATGTTGAATCAATTTAATATGGAAATTTACAAAAAAAATGAATGTTGTTGGAGGCCTTGTAATAGAATACTTCCAAATTTAATGAAATATGTGTTATCAGTGTAAAACTCCTTTGGAAGCATTATACCTCAAGATTTGGAATCTCACTGAGGGGTGACCACTGTAAGAAATACTTGGTTGTAGCTTGTTTATGGATGCGTGGAGAGTTGAATCCCCACTCTTAATTCCCAGATCAATCGACTTAAGATATATGAGTTGTACGTGTCAGTAAATGGTATATAAATGTTTATGGTGCACTTTATATGCCTTTTAATATTATGCTCATGTTTGATATGTCGTTTCAATAACTATGCTAGTGCTGAGGGTTTTTGAACCCTATATGAATGTATGGATTCTTATAGATTTATTGTGTGTTGGTTAATAATGGCTTGTCAATGTTGTGAAATGGAGTTCCTTGTGTGATTATGAAATTCTAGTTTCTTACATGGTTTATGAATGATATGATTCCTTATGTTATTTTTAGCATAAATTCCAATTTAATGCCATGTATGTATATGAGAATATGTTATTTTCTTAGTATGGTATATTTTCCAAGTTTCTTGAGTGTCAACAGATGGGTAAGTCTTTGTAATATTTAATTTTTATTGAGTTGTTGAAGGAATGAATCGAGCTAATGTGTTTACTTTGAGCTTAAAATCAATCTAATTATTTGAGGATGAAGGAAGGGAAAATCCTTGCTATAAAGTTCTTTTTCTGTGTTTAATGATTTTCATAACTAGCGTGTATATGTGGTCGGTGTTTATTTATAAGTGCAGGAAGTGAAACATCATTTGTATGAGTAATATATATAGATATATATATATATATATATATATATATATATATATATATATATATATATATAATGGGCTAGGTTAAGCCTTGCGAAAATATTAGGAGAGATATTGTAGCTTGTTTATATATGTGTGCGTGTAAATAAGTATATGCACATTGGCTGGGTTGAATCCCATATGAGCTTAAGAGGAATAATTTGGAGAGCTCCATAAATATATGCATAAACGCATACGGAAATGAGTAGGGGTTGAGTTCAAGGCGTTAAGGGGCTTGGTCCTTGCCCATGTACATGAGCGCTATGACCAAGCACCAAGTGCAGAGGAGACCAGACATTAATGAAGTGCCATGGGGTTGAGATTATAGGGCCTAGAGGGGAAAAAGGGACTCGAGCTTAAGTTCTGTATTTCCAGGAGCTAAGTCTAAGGTCAAAGGTAGGATAAATATGGATCATCGAAGGGTGAACATTCATGGATGTTGGATGACCCTGGCACTTTGTCCCCACAATTCTCAAGGGGAGCACCAAAGGAAACTATCAGGATAAAATCCTTGAGATGATGTGGAAGCGAGGCCATTGTCAATGCTTGACACAACCCATAGGTGTGGGGCACATGATGTGGATGATGTGGTAAGGGATGATGTCACCTTGGTTCTTACAATTGGTGATGTTGCCCCAAACCCCAAAGATTTTAAAAGGAGGTATGGTTAAAGGCCCCAGGGTGACATGGCACATGGAGCTCATTCAATTGGGTGAGTTCCATGTGATGTGGCCATTATGGGATTGTTGAAATGAAACCCACTACTTTTGTTATGTAATGGGTGCATAATGTCAGAGGGGGAGGGACTTGTCACATAGCCCATGTAACCTTGTAGCATTCATGTGGGGCACAATATGAAATCCCCAAGTTGTTTCTCTATCTTTATAGGTCATGTTCCCTCCCCTTACTAGTCTCCATGGTGAAGACATGATGAAAATACAATTAATCTGCACTTTCTAAGGAAGTTTTATCCCTCTATAATTATCTCTCCCACAACATTATAGGCCTATGTAATACACACAACAATATCTCATGCACTACTCTCTAAATAGTACACTAGAAATCTTAATTAGAGGTATATCTAGATCAGGGAAAATTTTAAGAACCCCCCCTAAATTTATAAATATAATAAATGGGCGAATCTCCATGGTATATAGGAAAAATGGAAGGCGATTTTATCAATAATATGATATGTATATATAATTTTTTGGCGAATCTCTCACCAGGCATGGCGAATATTTTACTCAATTATAAAATCTTGTAATATCTTGGCGAGTCTTTCAGTAAATAATAAAACTTTGTAAAGTCCTAGTGAATCTTAGCATAGGCTAAATGCTGGTTTAATTCCCCCATTTAAATAGGCTACATTCTAGGTGAATACCATGGGTCAATACCATGCGCCGTTTTGGTGAATACCATGGGTCAATACCATGTGCCATTTTTGTTTTATTTTTTCTAATATTAGGGTTAATAATGGTTCTATGCATGGTAATAATAACAATCTAGTCCATGGTATTTGTCCCATAGTATTTTGGCCATAGGTTTCACCTAAATATAACCCATTTTTTGAGTGTTCGTAAATATAAGGTGACTTATGGAGTAAATATAAAAAAATGTTTTATTTGTTTACCATACCTCTCATTTATTTATATTTTTATTAATTTACCATACCTCTTTTACAAATATGGTATTTGGCCCATAGGATTCACTTAAATAAAACCTCTTTCTTAAGCCTTCATAAATAGAACGAGGGTTATGGACTAAATATAAAAAGAGGTTTTATTTATTTACGATACGTCTAGTTTATTTATATTTTTATTTATTTACCATTCCTTTTGAGTAAGTATAAAAAGACGTTTCATTTATTTACCATACCTCCACTTTACTTATATTTTTATCTTTTTACACCCTTACATGTATATAACGTGACTTATGGAGTAAATATAAAAAACGTTTTATTTATTAACCATACCTCCACTTTACTTGTATTTTTATTTGTTTACACCCTTACATGTATAGAAGTTGACTGATGGAGTAAATATAAAAAATGTTTTATTTATTTACCATATCTCTCATTTATTTATATTTTTATTAATTTACCATACCTCTTTTATAAATATGGCATTTGGCCCATAGGATTCACCTAAATAAAACCTATTCTTGAAAATGGGCGAATGGATTCACTTAAATAAAACCTATTCTTGAAAATCGGCGAACGGAAGGTTGTAAGTCCTAATTTCAAGGGCTAAATTTACCTTTTTTACCCCCTCCCTTAAAATAAGGTGGGCTATTTGAGGTGATTTGTAAAAATGTACTATGATACAAAATATTCGCCCACTAAAAATTTAAAACCCCTTAATTTCGCCAAAGGGTGAACATTCGCCCCTAAAATTATCCTTGATTCTAGATAAACTATATGAAAACTATGGGGCACACAAGTATGAATAGGATGAGAAGATATAGGTCATTGGGGTAGAGGGGAATGAGATGGAAACCTCCATTATCCACATCATGGAGATGGAATTGGCCCTCCATAAATTAGTGTCATACTTTTCTAACTTTGTTATTTATATATATAATGATGTGGGATTCCCCACCTCGGATAGGAATTACCCTTTTTTTCCACATGTGGGAAATAAAACACAACCAATGGAAGAGCCATATGATAACACACAAGTGTAATTCATAATGAGTGATACCATGAAGCACTAAATCTTCTTATCTATTTATAATGTTTATTTTTTTCATTACTAGAAAAAAATCAACTAGGTTGATTATACTAAGGTGATAGAAGGTTAATTATGACCACTACCACTATAAACTCTAGGGGTCCCCAAAATACCCGACACATAACACATATGGCTAGCCAAGTTTTGAACCAATGAAATCACAAGGATTGCCTTAATAGTGCACCATAATGTCAATTGCTTTACATCCCAAGGCATCTTTTTGAAGAAGAAAATAGGGATGGGATTTGATCCACTTACATGTGCATGAGTTGAATGACCATTAATATAATATCTTTTAGGGTAAGCATACCTCATGAGAATTGAAACTAGACTTATAGTTAAAAACTCCATTAAGTCCCTATAATACTAGTGTATCCCTTATACTATTATTTTTCTGCCCCATAGAATCCCATTATTTTTATTGGTGTTCTCTTATATTATTATTGTTTTGTAGGCCCTAATTATAGTTTTACTCTTTATACTTCTATATATACCAAGGAGGTATTGTCATTTGTCATCTAAGAAATATGCATTTATGTGATGTAAAAGGAGTTCCCCCTTGAAGTGGCTTATTATAAAGGAATTTATCAATATATTCTCGTGCTCTTTTTTTTTTCTCATCTGAGTAGATAACATTTGATATCATAGTAGACAAATCTCACGATTGTCTTCCTCAAAACTAGTCATCTTTGAAATTTTAGTACAACTTATTTTTGGCTTGGGATAAGGGTTTAAAACTTTTAAAGTATGAACATTACATGTTGAATTACCTTGGATTCAAGTGTCATTAAAATATTGTTTGTGGTTTATATTTGATGATCAATGCAAGTTAGGGTTTTTTACAAACCCTAAATTTGGTCTTAAGCAGGTGTCATGGGGAAAGTCAACATAACTTCCTCTTCGAGCATCCAATTTGAATTCCATAAAAAAATAATGAAAGTGGATAGAATTTAGATTTTATTACACTATTTTTACAGACTAAGGTTTAAATAGTGACAGATGGAAGCCTCTAAAATTTTGTTATTTGGAAGTAGTCCATAATCAGGTCAATGTGGGAGATTTGGCATAACTTTATATTTAGGAATCCAATATTGGTATAACTTGCGGGGTTTGGAAATAATACATAGAGAGCTACCTCAAGACAAATTTTCAAAGCTCGGGAATCCAAAATCACATAAATACCAAAGTTTAAAGATCAATAAGATCAAAATAAAGCTTCTAAAAACAAAACAAAAAAACGTGTATTTTTAAAATTGCATAACTTTTTCTTCAGAAAATAGTTTGAAGTGATTAACAGGGCATAATGAATCATATATATAAAATTAATTTTTCCATAATGACTCCAAAAGAAAAAATTATACACCCATGAAGCCCCCAGAAATATCTACTATGATGCATGAAGAAGAGGAAGAAATGCAACACGATATATAAACATTATGGGAACAAGTGAAACAAATTTCAGTTTGATGTTAGGTCCCTATACTACTAGTTTAGTCCCTTATTGCTTTTAGTGAAACCCCCTTATTGTATTTTTGTGCCCATGTGGTCCCGATATTGTTATTATTGTGCCCCATAGAAGCCCATTATTGTTATTGTTGTGCCCTTACATTATTATTGTTATGTTGGCTCTAATTATATTGTGACCCCTTAGAATCCTATATATACAAAGGAGGTCTTCTCATTTGTGTAATCCAATAATTGTTAATTTGTGTAATTTAAAGTAGGTTTCCCCCTCAAAGAGAAAATTTGAAGTCATTGACCTATCTCTTATTCTATCTTGTGAGCTGGTTGCATAACATTTATTGTTTTGATTTCTATATATACCAAGGAGGTATTGTCATTTGTCATCTAAGAAATATTCATTTATGTTATGTAAAAGGAGTTCCCCCTTTGAAGTGGCTTATTATAAAGGAATGTATCTATATATTCTCATGTTTTTGTGTTATCTTCATCTAGGTAGATAACATTTGGTGTCATAGTCGACAAATCTTAGGATTGTCTTTCTCAAAACTAGCCATAGTAGAATTTTTTCTACAACTTCTTTTTGGTGTGGGATGAGGGTTTAAAAATTTTATAGTATGAATATTACATGTTGAATTACCCTGCATTCAAGTTTCATAAAAATATTCTTTGTGATTTAGAATGTATGATTAATGCAAGTTATGACCAATGCAAGTTAGGGTTTTTTACAAACCCTAAATTCAATCTTAAGCAAGTGTCCTAGGGAAAGTCAATATAACTTCCTCCTCAAGCATCCAATTTGAATTCCATAAAAAAATAATGAAAGTGAATCGAATTTAGATTTTATGTTACTATTTGTAGGGACGAAGGTTTAAATAGTGACACGTGGAAACCTATAAAAATTTTCTATATGGAACTAGTCTGTAATCATGTCATCATGGGAGATTTGACATAACTTTATCTTTAGGAATCCAATCTTAGTCTAGCTTGTGGGGTTGGAAATAATACATATAAATCTACCTCAGGATAAATTTTCAAAACTTGTGAATCCAAAATCACATAAATACAATAGTTTAAAAGTGAGCTAGATCAATAAGATCAAAATCAAGCCCCTAAAAACAAAAATAAACCGTGTATTTTTAAAATTACATAACTTTTGCTTCAAAAAATAGTTTGAAGTGATTAAAAGGGCATATTGAAGCATATATATAATTGTTTTTTTCCAAAATTCCTCCCAAATAAAGAATTTCTACACCCATGAAGCCCCCAGAAATCTCTACTATGATGCATGAAGAAGAGAAAGAAATGCAACACGATATATCAACATTATGGGAAAAAGTGAAACAAATTTCACTTTAATGTTGTTGCGATCAACACCCTCAAAAAAATTCCTCGCACTTGATTTTTGGAGCCTACTCAGGCTCTTACGATCTATATATCTATGGTTACCCCATGATAATTTGATTTTTTTCAATGCTTTCAAGTCTTCTTCTAGTTTCAAACTGTCGAGTCACTTGCACTCACATGCACAATATTCGAGAGTTTGTGGGAATACCTTCTTTATGCAAGTTTCAACAGGCATAGAAATACCCACCAAGGCAGTTCATGTTTGATGTTCAACTCATGTTGATAGTCATTACACACTTTTATTGATAGTCCCCCTCACTTTGTTGCGTTTATACTTTTATTTTGGTGAGATTTCTCAATTTTCGTCAATTACACATTTTCACTTTCACAAGTGTCACTTTCAGACTTGTAGTTGTTTATTTTGCTTGTTTTCACTTTTATAAGTAGTGTTTTTACGTTATATTCATTCTGCCATGTGTCACTTTCAAGGTCATTCACATTTTTCAAGTGTTGTCTTATGTTTTCCTTATGTCGTACGTGATGTTTTGTGTTTTCGCTCCTGTGTGTGTCACACATTTGCACCTCACCAAATTTCTATGAAGTCTTCCACATTATATGGTATTACATATCTTTAATATTTGTGGAAAATCTTGTGATCAGTTTCTTGAAACCAACATTTCGGACTAACCTAGAGAATCCATCATTAGATTGTATACCATGTGCATTTCTACAAATTAGCGTGTTGTTTGGTCACATTTGTCATAGTTGTCGTAACGTGTGTTCTAAGTGTTGTAATGTGTCATTTCAAATGTCACACTTAGATATACATGTGGCTTTGAGGTGTGTTTTTCGTTCATGAGTCCTATGTATTCTTCTAGCTTGTATTTATGGTTTTATCTATGTGATCCAAGTTTGAGTCATATCTAGATGCATTTTCCTCTTTTGCTCTATCGATCCCACACTTAGCCATTTAAAAGCACTTCTTGGTCCTTTATACCAATAAAAGTTGTGAAGTCTTTTGCCCTCTTATCAAGTGTGGATATAAACCTATCCATATGGCCTCAATGATGCAATCCTAATCCAAAATGTTGGTGTTATAACTCCCTCCCAATATTACCTCGAATTGTTTGTACATTATGATCCTCTCAGGGGTAGTCACATGACCGTTCTTTCTCATATCGACTCACTTCATAGAGTTTTGGTCACCCCTGCCTTACATGACACATAGAGCACTCCTAGCTAGTAGCATGGACCTCTTCCACCCTTTTTCAGAGGTAAAACATGCAATGCAAAGGTCCTCCTATCCTCCTAGTGCAATGAGAACCCTCCTAGGCGAAGTGGCTTCATCCCTATGGTATTCCTCAATGAAAAGTGCACTCCAAATGGTCAAGAACCCATTGTTGGGTCAAATTATTCTAACATAGTATGGAAATCGCACTAGAAAGCAACAATGAACCTTTGTTGAAGAAACTTTTTCTCTCTCCCAAGCCTCCTCTTACTTTGAGTGCATAAAACACTCTAGAAGTTTGAAGCTTCACCCTTCCCCCTTCTATAATCTGCTATGTGCCCAACTTTTCCTAACCTCATCCCATAGAGTAAATATCATAGTAGGGAAGACTAAAGGTAGCATCTTCTTCCCTTTTACCATTCAATTGATGCCCTCCTTGATGACTCATTCCCCCTTGAGTGCATAGTGATGTCATGAAGGTTGAACCTTTGAGCTTCCCTCCTTCATAATGCACTCATGCACCCTAAACCTTACCTTGACCCCTAATTTGAGTACATGGTATAGTAGGGAGGGCTAAAGGAAACCTCATCATGTGTTTGACCATTCAAACTATGCCCTCCTTGGAATCTTCTTTCCCCTTTAAGCACATAGTGTAGTCTTGAAGGTTGAACCTTTCAACTTCCTTCCTTCCCAATGCACTCATGTGCCCTAATCCTTCCATTGAACTCTCCTTTGAGCACATGGCATGGTAGGGAAGGCTGAAGAATGCCTCTCCTCACCCTTGACTAGTCAAACTATTCGTTCTGGCTTTCATCTCTTTTCTTTGGAGTGCATGGCACACCCTTGAAGCTTGAAGATTTTCACCTTATCCCTTTGGCTTCCCCCATTGTGTTGGACCAATGAGAGCTCTTCCTCATATTTCATAGTGCAGTAAAAATGCATGATGGAGCCCTCCTAAGCCACTGATCAGTTTGACTATGTCTTCTTATTGAAGCCTACTTCTTTTAATCATCTCATAGGCCTATCGTGAGTAGATTATTCCATGAGCTAGGTTTTGATAGAATAGATGTTTTTAAGATTAATGTTTCCCCATCATGAATTATTTACATTAAAAATTGTACCTTCCAAGCATGACAAGGTGATATTTAAGAGAAAATATAAAGGGAGAAGCACTAGGAGAGTTGTCATGAGAACTTGAAGCAAATCACGGACCCAAAAAAAAATAAGAGACTGCATGATGACTTAGAGGATTTTGATATTCATCAAATACCCTTTGGAGGGTAAAGATGAGAAACAAAGTATACTTTTTGTGAATATGAACCATAGATTAGATCTATCAACAAGATGCAAGAAGAAGTAGCAAGCAAGACAACTTAACATTGCCAACTCATAATGAAATCCATGTCACTAATGTCGAGTTATAACTTGTACAGATTTCATCACAATGGTCAAATTGTGTTCATATGTCATGCCACACCATCATGTGGAATGTAATGATGTCTATTCAAAAAAAGGACAAAATGTAATGTGTGGAAGTCCAAGAGTCATATGTGGAATATGGAAAGTCACTTAGTCATATATGGAAAAAAAATGCCTTTATGAGAAGTCCAAAATTCATATAGACAAGTCCAAAATAAATTGGAAGTGTCAGAGTCACATGTGGAATATCAAAAGCCACTTATTCATATATGGACAAAGATTACTTTGAAGTCGAAAAGTCATCTTGAAGTTCAAGTGTTACTTAGAAGTCCAAAGGACACATTAGAATTTCAAGAGTCATGAAGGTAATTAAGGATTCATGGGGATATTAAAGGTCATTCCCCTTATCATAAAACAAACCTCATAACTCAAGCTAGGGTCTTTTGGAAGTGTAAGCTTTGGATCTCTAGTCTTGGCTTCTCTACTTGGAATAGGAGAGAAAAACTATTCTTTGGAGAAGAAAGGAGTGACTTAATTTTCCACTATTGGAACTAGCATTCACCTTTGTAATTGATGTACTTGGATATTTCACCATATAATTGAAGTTGTATGAGCCAACACATTTTCATGCATGTATTGCAAATTTTTTAGGACTATCCTTGGGATATTTATGGTATATGTTGTGTTCATATGTACTGGATAAATTAAACTATTTCAGTGGCTTTGGTACTCATCTTATTGAATTTCTATTGTATTCGCTCTAATATTGTTGTGTGGACTATTTCGCTAATGAATCTTTCCATGATCTCATGTGCCTCTTCTAGGATAGTACTATTACTTTCCTCTTAGAGACTCACTCTTTGTCTCCCCTCGTGAAGGTTTCCTTTTACATCATGCAATTGGTGCTTCACAATGTCATCTTACTTTCTTATTCATTTTTTTATGTATATAATATCTTATGTTATACATTGAAACCAAGATGAACCCTTTTTTATGGTGGTCAGGCCAATACTCCGAATGGGGATCCTAATCCAAATGGTGGTAGGTCTAATTGGGATTTCACATTGAGGAGACCCCCTATATGTTGATGGTGAGGAGAAGTGTTAAGAACCATCCTAAATTTATATGTATAATAAATGGGCGAATCCCCATGATACATAGGAAAAATGGAAGGCGATTTTATTAAAAATATAATATGTATATATAATTTTTTTGGCGAATCTCTCACCATATTATATCTTGTAAAATCAAGGCGAATATTTCACGGAATTATAAAATTTTATAAGAACTCTATGAATCTCACTAATAGTAAAGACTTTGTAAAGGGCTAACAAAACTCATAATGAGTACCTATTGTAATGACTTCAAGCCTTGTTAAGTGATCCATTAAAAACCAAAACAAGTATATTCCTAGGTCAAAACCCTAGCAATAGAATGTTTTAGGTTTCTCTAATACTAGTAATAGAAGAATAAGGATGGGGTTTGTTTATTTGTTTTTTCAGGTTGGTATATCATCATGTTGCTATTATTTCTAAACAATGAATGAATTCAATAGTATTGGATAGGTACAAACCAAGTCACTTTAGCTATAAAATATCTCATCTATTAATTTTATTCTTTCACGTTTTTTATCTTCTAACAAATAATATAAAATAAAAAAACATTGAGTATCAAACTTGTTTTTCATTTTCAACATATCATTCATGAATAACAAATTTTTCATGTGTTTGTTACATATTCTTGCTCCATGCTTTTATGTATTTCTTACATAGTTTTCATTCTTGATCACTCTCTACCTCAAGTGAAGAAGAGTCAATTAGAAAAAAAAAATTCCATGTAATAGCACTCATGACAAACTGAAACATGTAAATCCAGATGATATCATGGTTGGCAGAGGTAATATTGTTATGGGACCTTCATTCTAGAGCCTAGAGGAAAGTAGCAAAACAAACTCATCCTCCTATTGTTTCTTTTGCAAGGACCATCTCCTTGGGGTCATATGAATTTCTCTCTCTCTAATCATTCTAAACATTTTATATTGTCCAACCAACACTAGATATCAATGTTGATTATGTAACTAGTTATTGAACCAAAAAAAAAAAAAAATCTCTCATACATGCAATCCCTATTTATGCATTTCTTTCCAATTAACTTTTAATGCACTGGATTATAATTCAAAAATTAAGCAAGAGAAAACTGTTTTGTAAAGTGCAGAAGGGATTAATTATTATTTGTTTTATTTATACTAGGTGCATGGACTGTCTAGTTAAGCAATCATTACATAATGCATGTCAACTGGAAATCCTTATGTCAGATCTTTATGACATTGATGATAAATTTTTGATCAATTGATCTTATTTTTAAACAAAAAATCATATTGCAATTCCCACTAAGGAAGTGGGGAGCACTTAATAAGGAAGGATGATAGATTCCCCATATTTATATATCAATAGGTGTCTATCTCATTAAGTGTGAAAATTTTTAACAACTAACTTAATAGTCACTATTGCAGCTTCACCTTTCTTTTGTGCTTCTTTCTTTCTAATTTCCAAAGGGTGGCCATCGAATTCACAACAGGACTAATGTGTGACCACTTAAAAAGGTATTTCCATTGTTTGCTAGTAATTCAAATGTGGTATGTATGACTAATGTGCAAGCATATAAAAATATATTTCAAATATATACGAGTCCAAGAGGTTAAATCAACTAGTTGTTTCCAATATCGTTGGACATTTGGCTAGTTCTATGCCAAAAGGTACCAAAATCAAATCTTCCTAGATGAAACACATTAATCAATGTTACAAGTTTATTAGTCATATCATCCACAAATATGGTGGTGTCATTTGGATATGTTCATGTGAATTTCCTAAAAAAGAATCAAATATATATCCAATTCGAAATTAAAAAATACTTGTATACATCCACTATACATCATTGATGCCCTGATTCACTCTACTATTTAACCCATTTTAATATTTCCTCTCACTGCCTACTGTGCATGTAATCTTGGTAGGATTGGAGGCTTGTAAATCTTACTGTTGTTGAATACAAGGAATTGTGCTTCCAAAATCTATTTCCTTGTGATATTGTGTTGAGTTGGTGGTCAAAATGATATGTATCAGTTGTATGTAAATTTTTGAGTAATCAATATATCAAATTGAACTCTTTTGGGGATTCAATGGTATGTTATTTTTTCACTATCATAAGATAACACCTACAGTAACATCTATATGATGTGTTTGAAAAAATTTCTAGCTGAAATATTCATTGAAAAACTCTGAAATTTGTGGTCAATTGGGAAGTTTTCTTCTTTGGAATTTTACACCTAGTTATAATTAATCAAGTGAAAGCAAGACATTGATGATCGAAACAAGAGAATTCAATGATTGCATAAGGTTTGTATTTAAGGTAGTGAAAGCTAATCACTTTAGAGAACATGCACCTAAACTCAAAGGAGCAACTCTTTAGCGAACATGCACCTAACCACAAAGAAACTAAGAGGGTCAACACTGTTAAAAATTCACACAACTTAATCATAACCAAAACAACTTTAGCAAGAAGACATGTTAATCACCAATGCAACAATGTAAGAACCTGAATTCAGGCATAATTTCTTACACAAACAAGAGAATGCTACATCCGTGGTGGAAAAACAATGATCAACTACTTAGCCAACCTCTTCTGAAGAAGCATAGGATCACATGAAGCAACGAGCAGGGATCATCTCCATAATAATCCAAAGAGCTCAGTAATGCAGTGATACCCATGAGACAACAACACCAACAATGAGCTATCCATGTAGATCAAGATAATAACAGAGTTTCTTCATCATCAATGCAAACATATGGTGAATGAAATCCATTGAAGAAAAGACATCAATATCATAGAATATACCCTTAATCTCAACAAGGCACCCCTAGAATTCATTCAACAAGGAATACAATGTCACTAAAAGCCTTTGTAAGACCTTTAAGAATATGTAGGTTTAAATTTTGAAATATAACTGGAAAAAAACTATGCCTCCTAGGCAAAAAACGTGCTTCAATAACAAAGTCACTAATATATATCATATTGCAAATTTTAGCAAGACTTCTTGCTCAGAAACAAACATCATTTATATACAGCACTTCGCCTTTTTCTATGGGCTGGACTTTTCAGAAAAGTTTCATGGTTAGAATCCAAAATAAGCGTTCTCTTTCATGGTTCACCATTGGAACCTTGCATGATTCAAAGCAAGGGTTCCATCACCATTGAGATGTTATCATCAAAATCAAGATAAAAACATGTTGAGTATCATATCCTCTACACATCACCATAAAAATTAAATACTCGCGCTATAAAAAATAGAAAACTCTAACAATATTATAAAATACCCCGTCAGTAACAACAAATGGAAAAGAATTTCAAATGATCAGTCATGTTTGACAATCGTAAACAACTTAATTTCCAAATAAAGTTTTGTTAAATAGTCTTGAAGAACTAGAACAACCACTATCCAGCTACACCAATGGTGCAAATCCTTAACAAAGGTGCAATTTTTTTTATTTTAAACATGGTATACTTGATCATGTTACCTATACAGGTTTCCATCTATTTTACCAATCTCCAAAGAGAAACTCACTAGTGAGATGATGTAGGCTACGCTACAACAGGCCAATAATCTTTTTATCCCCACAGCTAATATACGAGCTAGGGTACAAAACCTATATCTTTGAAATAATCGTGCTCCTAAGCACAATGAGTAGTGATGCATCTACTAGGCTCCAGGCACATCATTTTATAGGAGGGAACATGGTGGCAAAAAAACAAAGAAACAAGCAACAAATTTGTCAGCATTAAGAAAAATTGTTACCTGACATCCTTTGATCATATTCCAAAGAACAAAGATAATGTTTGTCCTCACCGAGAGAAGATGAATTCCTAATGGCTCAAGACCTAGAACCATAGTTGCCAAATCCTGTTGAATACAAAACAAGTGAAGAAAGTTTTAAATCATGCATATAAGCATAAATTTTCTCTTTTATTGGTTTTCTAGTTTTTTATTTCAATTGCTTGCTCGTTTTTATAATTTTTCCCTGATTTTATTTTTTCAGGCCTTTCTTGTGTTATTGTTAAGTACAAATTTTGCAACACTGGTGAAAAATATTTTATGATGTATATTAATGAATTTTAGTGTTACCTTGTCAAATACAAGGCAAAAGATCTTGGAACATTTCCGAATTCTACATTAAGAAAATTATAAGAAAGGCCCATTGTTGCAAACTTTTCTACATAACTCAAGGTATCCACTGTAGTTGTAATATCGTTGCTTTCCAGTTTTTTGATAAATGGACAACAACAATTCCCTATTTTTGTAAATCTACATCAGTCTAAAAAAATCAAAACATTGAAATAAACTCATTTCTAGAGACCTAGCATGTTTCCAATGGAGAAATTAGAGCTAACTTCTCTTCATCTTTAATATGAAAAGTATTTATATGCCTTTCTAATGTGAATTTTATGTTTTCTTCAGTGCAACAATACAACATATTGATGATTCAGCCTTGTTGTAGGTTCCTCACTCTTGTGCATATTTGATCTTGCTCTAAATTAGCCTTTCAAGCTATTTATGACATGACTCTGTACCTGAAGTATGGAAGGTGAGTATTATGCAAGGCTACTTGCATTACAACTAGAATGGAGCAACATTTCTCGGTTTAATCCTATTTTCCTCCTAGGATATGTTTTAAATGACACCTATAGCATCATCACATATTATTCCAGTAGTGAGGCCCCATGAACAATACTTTGTGACAACTTTGTGAAAAAGAATTTGAAGGTGACATTGGCATGAGAAAAATCACTTATATTCATTAAAGTTACCAGCAATATTCCCTAATCTTATATAGCATCTCAACCCTCCACATGAGCACCAAGTGATCTACTTTCAAATGATGACTATGTAGTGGTTTGAGAATTGGATTATGGCAACACATTGGAAACTATTTTCAGGAGATAGAAACAACTACTAAAAACACTAAGAAAGCCATATGTATAGCTCACTTCCGGACCTTCTCTATGAAATTTTTGTAATTATACTTCGACCAACATAAAAGGTATCATGCCATCATTATAAGCAATACTAGTTATGGGCTCAGATCTATTGGTAATGGCAGAAAAAGCACATATTTATGAGTACTTGCCACAATCCACTTGGAATAGTATGCTCACGTAGCAGCCAAAATTTGCTCCACTTTGATAGGTGTTATTCACATCGGCTTGAAAAATTTTCTTGGACTAGACGAGATTTGGTGGCTAGAGAACAAAAGCTAATCAAAGAAAAATGTTCTTGGACTAGAGTGTGGGAGAGAGAAAGGGATCAAACTGAAGTAGAATCCAAACTGAATTAGAATCTTCTCCACATGGTGAACTAACTGACTTTCTGCATGATTGTAACTCACCCATCACCTCCATCACCCCCTTGATACTCTTCCTTTCTCCAAGATAAACAAACTTAATTGCATGCTAGAAGTATGAAATCTGCTCAAAATACCCTCATGTGGAGTGCACCTCTTCTCACATTTTTTCTTTTATCTTGCATGTGTTAACCATGGTCCAAGTTGATTTTACAATGACAATATTGTTCTATGCATGCTCTAAACCAATTGGTAGTAAACTGAAATAACCTTTATTAGAGCACAACCTTTCTAAAGTATCATCTTCCTTCTAGTTATGATCACAAACCTATTGGAAATTATTGATTTCCAATAATAATTACAACCACAGGCTAAAAGTAGGCTCTTCTAAAGCACATCCCTCCCTCATAATTATTATTTTCCTTTAATAACCAGAGAAATCTGTTGATAAACGTCTTGATTAGAGGTTACATCACTAGTCCTCCATGCATGTCACTCATTTCCTTTTTTAATAAAGTGAATAGATGCATAAGATAAACAACAAAAGCTCATGGGAAGATAGGTTGAACTCATGTTGATTTTACTTGAGTAGGAGGGCAAACTCCAATATTATGATACATGCAATCTACTTAATGGAAACCTCCAATATTAGGATATACATGAAATGAAATATATGTGGGAGATTCTTGTTTGAATTAGAATGGCAGCACTGGCTGAGAACAACATGAGGTAAGTGTGTAAAAATAGCAGGAAACCTATTCTAGATACAGTGTTCTACCCTAGCCTAGGAATGATATTTTTAAGGGTTTACAAGTGTGCAGAAAAAGCACCTCACCTCACCTCAAACCTCATGCTCGACTATCTGAGCAGATCTTCTATGAGGTCAAGTAGTAGGGGCAATTATCTTTAGAGAAAATTATAATTCCCCCCCTATAGAAGTCAGCTGAAGTTGTAGAGGTATAAAGTCATAGGTAAGCACTATCCATAGCAACATATCGCAAGGTTCGATAGGGATTTTGAGTCGTCATTTTGAGTTTGATGTGTGTCCAATCATTTCTTTGCAATTCTTCAATCTAGCTTTTATAGTACTTAAACCACTGAATCTGGCTTCATCGAATATCCCTAACCCTAACCCTAACCCTAATGCACCTAGTGGATATCACCATCACGTGTGGATAACACTGCTTCAAATTCAAGACCGAGTAGGGTAGACTGAACGCATGAACTCATGCAGCCAACACACTTAGAAAACTACACCATTCACAAAATAGACATTCATGCATGCCCTACCCTGGATGGGTAACTATGCCTTCCTAATTGAAGACAATGCATTCATACATGTGCCTCATCCAGTGATCCTACTAAACTACTGCACCTCCATTAGAGGATCTTTTATGGGCCCTTTACTAAACATCTACTTTCCTATGTACAAGTTGGAATGTATTTGCTGAAGGATGAAAATGGATGCCTTTAGGTCTCAACCTAGAATAATAGTGCAGTTCATGGAACTCTTCCAAATGTGGAAAGAAGCTAAAGTCCTCTCCTAGAGGAAGTTTCCCTAAACCTTTGAAGAGGGAGACCATCAACAGGTAAAAGGGAGGTCTCAACCTATGGAAAAGGGAAAAGCTCAACCTAAAAAGGGAGTTCTCAACCAAAGGCATGCTTAGGGGCTTCTCAGTCTCTAGCTACAATTTTGAATCTAGGTACGGATGTCTATGGTTGTAGGCTCAAGTAACACGTTTAGGTTTTGGCTCAAGATAACTTGATTTATTTTTGAAACTTGTAGATGATAATCAATTCCCCCCTCTCAGATACAAGGTGAGAAGCTAAAGAAAACTCAACTACAAGACTTTTCAATACTTGAGATCAAATTTTGTGATATGATGGAAATATATTCTTAGTTGTTGAATCCCATTTCCAAGAAGTGATCCATCCAAGGCGAATCTGGAAACCTCCTTGTCATATCCAAGACTGGTTTTGTTTATATTATTCATAATATCTTCCCAAGGTCTAATGATAGGCTTGGAAAGTGTCGTCCAAACTTCTACATCTACATGCAAATATTCTACTAACATGGGCAATGCATTTGAATCAACCTTATTATCATTGATCTGATTATTTTTTACTATGAATGGGAGTCCTTTTCAAACTCAAATAGAAAGAAGTTCTGAAAAAAAAAAAAAGATGCACTAGTTTAGAGTGAAAACTCTTCCGTTGAAGCTCATCCCACTCGAATTGAGATTCTATTAGCAAAAAGTGAATCTTTTCTTGTGCATTTTTCAAATTGATTATGATATCGGAAATATTGTCCTTGCTGATGTTTATTATCTCATCTACAATGGAATGTATTAGAGTGTTTAACAAATTTAATATATCATGAAGTTCGGCCATTTTTTGAGAAAAAATAAAGACTCAATAATATAGTAAGACTAGACAAATCCCGTCTTATTAAATATTCCAAATATAAAAAATATCAGCGGTAATAAAATCTCACACACTAAAATGGAGATACACAGAAACTAAACTAATATAACACACATATAAATCTTCAATTCAATGGTGTATTTTTAACTCCAACATATAACTAACCCATACTCATATGACACACCAATATATAATAAAACCCAACTCAATGCATAATAAGTTTTAAACAACTTACCTCACAGTCCATGACATATGCACAACAGTTCACAGTATAACAACAATATAGATTTAAATATACCTCACGCTCTCAAGCATACAGTACAACATAATCAACAAAATCAACTCACCGTTAAAGGCAAGCTATCAAGCATATGAATTCATTGTTCCAACATTTAATACATAGTTTATAACATAGTTTATAACTAGTGCAAATTTTTTGCATTCCCTTCCAACTATGCATATGAACAGTGGTAGGAGAAGTATAGGAAACACTCCATTCCAAATCATATCAAAATCAACTCACCGTTAAAGGCAAGCTATCAAGCATATGAATTCATTGTTCCAACATTTAATACATAGTTTATAACTACAGAGTTTATAACTAGTGCAAATTTTTTGCATTCCCTTCCAACTATGCATATGAACAGTGGTAGGAGAAGTATAGGAAACACTCCATTCCAAATCATATCACTCAACATTGCACATATATAAGCTTCAAACACTATATATAAACTTCAACACACCATACATATTATATGCCCATCACCAATGATAAAGGTTTTCAAAATGCATAATATCCCATTAACGCATACCATTTAATTTATGAAGCAGTCAATATAACATACAAGTCACCATAGTAGTCAGTATAACATACCAAGAAATTTAACGCCATTCATCGCATCATACGCTAACATATGCCACAATTCACTTTTTTCGAGTTCAATGACCATATATGCACCAACCTTTAGAAAATATCTAATGCACAACATAGAAATAGTAGCAGCGCTACAAAAATTATGCATGGAAACCTTTTATTACGACCCACAACCACACAATGAAGAGCACCATTCGCATACCATTAATCCAATGTACATAACTATGATTTTCACCAGTCACAACAACATTACTTACTGCACCATTCCAATGCACATGTTGCAGAGGTTGAACACATGTTATACTCACATAATGGAGCACTGCTACCACTTTAGAGGCCCACACACAGTTGCAAGAATCTATCTAGAGTTAAGAGTCAAGCTCACTTATTGCCACCACACTTCTCTGGAATACATGCATAAGAAAAGAAATCGCACTCCAGTCTAGCATGAGCACTAGCTCTGGTTTATGTTGCACTAACATATAGATAGAGCGATGGAAAAGGAGACCACTTGGTTAATTTCTTACTTCTGTATGAATTCATTGCCTATGATGAAACACTCGTAGCCTTTCAACAACACCTGAGATGACTTTAAAACCACAGTCGAATTTAAGGAAAAACTTTATCGTGGATTGCTTCAAACTGCAGAAAAACTCTTCAACTGTGTAGTCGATAAATAACTGAAGCCACGATGCATAATAGTCATCATACAAACTATTAAAAAATGAGGAAAACATTGAATCTTCTATAGCCCCATCAATTTTTTTTCTTTCTTTATAGTCTCGTCGGCTTTCTTGGATGTAGAATTTCATAGCTAAAAGACAAGAAGAATCTTAGAGAGTTCAGGATTCCCTCACTCATAGGGTCAAATGAACTCAGGTAGTGGAATTGTTTCTCTATGAAGCGGAGAATTCAAGCATTAGAATTCACAAGGCATGAGCACATACACGATTTCACTTGAAGACACATGTCATTCTGATGGGAAAAGTCGAGTAGAGAAAACTACCTTGAAAAAGTAATGCCTGATTAGGGGAGTGCTAGGGTTCTTACTATGTCAGAGGTAGCAGACGTCAGGCAGAGAATAGGTTGGCGATGTTGAATGTTAGGCTAGTACATGAACCATGAAATTTCTCTGCTATTGCAGGTCTGAGAGATAGGGGGCAGAGAAACGCTACTGCTACTTGAGCAGAAGTTCTAAAAAGTGTAGAGAATATGGCAGAAAAGTAAGGTCAGAATGGAAGGAAAGGTTGTAGGCTGAAGAAACGAACATCCTCAGAAAATATCAGACCTTTGGCAGGCACATAGAGGAAGGTCACAAAACTAATTCGTGGCTCAAGTTTGATTAGGGCCAAAATTCACCTACTTTGATACCATGTTAAACACACACATGGAATGGTGAATAGAAGATAAGATAAATCATTAGTTGTATTTACTATTCAAAAGATATAAATTTATAATACATTGTTATTACCCTTGGTTTTCATATACCAAAAGGTCTCTTGAACTCCAATGACCTTTCACATTCCACACCATAACCCTTAGCAGATTAGGTATCCAACATATAGCACTAGAATTCTACCATATCCTTTGACATTTAAGGAGAGCTTCTCCCTCCCATAGTTTAGTCTCATGGAAGAGAAAAATGTGGGGATTCTTTAATCTTACGGCATTACTAATCTCTTGCTCCCTTTTTTATTACCCAACCCCCTGCAATTCTAGGAGAGTATATCCATTATTTGCTATTTGTTTTGGCACTTCCAACAAGGGGGGAACCTATTGCACCATTTTTCTTTTTATTTTTTGGTTATTTTTCTATGATGGATTATTTATTACTCCCTAATCACCCTTTTCCTTCTCCCTTTCATCATGTTATTTCCATAATTCCCTATTTGATTTTCTTCCAACTTTCCTAGTTGACTTGGTTCTCACCACCTCTCTATCTGCTTTTGTTTCTAATTTGTCCTTAGTTGAGATGAGGTTTTCTTGGGGATCTGTTTTTGGCTTTGGATATTCGTGTCTCTCTTCGTCCTCTGACTCTTATTTTTTCATCACGATATAGATTGTTGGGTGTATTCAAGATCAGACATTCCTTCTATGTCCATATTTTCATCTTTCTCCCGATGTTAATTTTCTTGTTCTTTTTCTTATGGGTGCTGAGATTCACCTTCAACATCTTCAATTCCAATGATCACAAATGTATTATCAAAACGTGGATTTTGGTCATTTTCTTCTCCCTTTGTTATCACATTAGTAGCTTTCTTACAAGGAGGGGGGGTCTGTGAGTGTCATTCCCTTGACCATAATGAGAGTTTTAGTGTGGTTAATTTTTCATCCTTCTCTGGATCTTCCATTGCCCTTCTTCTTCTTGAGAAAATACCATTCCTTCCCTCATAGGTAATTTCATAATAAAAATCCCATATTCATGGAAAAAATAACATTTGAAAGGGATTTGATTATAATCTATAGGTTGAATAAAAGACCAATTATCTAAAGAGAGCTAGATATATTCTGGAAATCCTTTTTCAAGGTTAAATTCAACACAAATTCTTGCACATCCATACATTTATTCTTTACCTCTACTCGTTCAATGTATTTTCCTAAGGAGTTTCCAAAATTTTGTATGGTTTCTTCATTCTAACAATGAAAATGAAGATGAGTCAACTTCGCCCAAATGGGAATAACTAAAGGAATATCATTTTTAGCGTTGAAATCGAAGGTCCATCTATCTAAATAAGGATCATTCCTAAATATTATAACTCTATCTTCTTTTAGCTCAAAAAAGAATGTTTAAAATCATTTTCCACAAAAAGTGCTTTCAATCTACTCTTTAACAAGACATTTTCATTTTTTTCTACCCATTTACGAAGAGTTCTTTAGGATGGCCATATCCCCACGAACTGATCCAATAGACTTTTTCCTGTTGTACTGATAAAGGACACACTAGATTTTGTAGGATTGATCTGGACCTTTGGGATGTTCTCTAGTTTCTTCACAAATATGTATTTTTAGATTTGATTCCTTTCAGACTCGACTGAACAAGATCTCTAAATGAAACAACTCCAAGGGAAGGTTAACAATTGGTGGGGATGTGAGGAAGGTGGGAGGCGAGAGCCTCTTGCAGACGTAGATACCATAGAGAAAACCCTCCTAGAAGCAGGTTAGAGTGCTCGAGGGTTGCAAGTGGCGACACGTGTAGCTCCATTATGGAATGTATACTATATCAATGTTGTGTTATTCTATTCATGTATCGTAATATTATATTCTTTCACTTCATCAGTTGGTTAATTATTCGATGTGTTAACATTTATGTATATTCCTTGTGTAGTGTATTTTAATTTCCTAAAGGTGGTATTTCCTATGGAATTGGTGTGATACATAATTGCCTTGTTCTCAACCCCACTTGGTTTACAATTCTAAACGTTAAGCTGTGCACATGATTCCCAGTTACTCTAACATGTGGACTGCCATTATCTAAGCTCATATTGACAAAAAAAAATTATTCTTTTTGTTAACATATAATTATGCCTTAACATAGATTTAAATGTGCATTTCCCTTTTATTTCAATTGTCAAATTACATTCTGTGAAGCTTACATTATATCAAATAGTAGTTGATTTTTATTAAGAAAGATTCTTTATTTTTCCTATAGCATATTACAAGTTCAGGGGTAGCTAAAATCAATGCTTATGTAAATGGTGAAAGAATGGAGATGGGTTACACTTTTTAGTGAAACGACGACGCGTTTTGATAAAAAAGGATGCTCGATCAAGCAATTTTAAGCACTCGATCGAGCAATTTTTAAGCACTCGATCGAGTTTTTGAGGCACTTAAAAATAACTTGACTCAGTATTTAAACAAACCCTCAAGTGATCTCTTGTGTAACCCCGGGTGAAGAGCTCAATCGAGCTTTACGACTCAATTGAGCCTTAAAGATAGAAATTTTAAAATTTATGTAAATATCAATAATGATATCCAAACTTTAGAGTTGAAATTATTTTATAGTTAAAAAAATAAATAAACTTAATTAGTAATTGCATTTGAATAGGTAATTAACAATGGTGTAGATAAATTTCTCATTACATTTCTAGCGTTTTGGTATATAGATTTGAAAAATGATTCTATCCCACTTGCAATTGAAATTGTAATATTGTTATATCTATAATTTAGTAACTTAAAAATTATCTTTTACTATGATTTAATTTTTCAGTGTTATAATTTAAATAATAAATTGATTAAAAAAAATCATCAATTTTATTTTAATAAATATTATAATTTTTTATATGAATAAATGGAACTCAAAAATGTGAATTTGGCACGGTAGAAATGTATATTTTATAAAACTTGTTGAAGTGTTAATAAACATGTTTCCCTCATTAATAATCATATCTATTAAAATCAAACTTATATATATATATATATATATATATATATATATATATATGAAAAAAATGAGTGCAATAATAATTAAGGTAGTTTTTATAGTTGTAAGTTATAATTGAATATAGTTGTAATGGATGTAATGTTATCTACAGTTACAAATATCTCTTAACTTGTAAGATGTGATTGCACTTAATTCTGTCCTTAGTTTGCACAAGTGTGTGAAGTATATATAGAAATTTTTTCTCGTGACTTAGGCTTGCAATATATATTTTTAAAATAATAAAAACATAAGGAAATTATAAAATTTAAAACATTATTTGACTAATTTGAATTTGTGTAATCTTGATTTAAATGTTCTTAAATTCTTTTTAAAATAATATTATTATAAATTTTAGTTTACTTTAGTTTGTTTTGTTTTTTTCTTTATTTATTAGAATTTGTTTTTTTTTTTAAATGAAACACATAGAGAATTGTATTAAAAAATATCGATTGCAAGGCCATAACCTTTACATATTCCATTTTTTTTTTTAGGATTTGAGATTGAAACCCTCAAAAGAATTCCCCATGACACAAATACTTTAGTCCTTTCCAACTAAATATTTTCCAAAAAACCCAAAAATACAAATACATTTACATTTCATTTTTTTAATTTGATGTAGTTTTACTTCTTGTTTTTCTTGGAGAAAAACTTATTCCTTTCTTCACAACTTGAATGCAACACACATTTCTTGCAAATTCTGGTGGATCATTCTTCAACAACTGTACAATATTTTCCTTGAAATCATCCTGATCTACCCAAAAAATTTCCTTTTCAACGAGGTTCCTTGTGATTTTTGGAGATAATCTCTTTTCCACGAGGGTTTATTTCTCTTCTTCTAACACTGCATTGGAGGTATCTTTAGTGGAAACTGGAGGATCCACATTGGCAAGTGAATTTTCTTTCATAGTTTCTGTTGTCACAGTGGTGGTTTCTTTGAATAAATTTTCTTCCTTCTTGTCTTCTGATTCTTTCTTTCCCTAAAGCTCTTCTTCTTTGAATATCGTATACTGGTCACCTTATGTACCTTCCTACCATTTGGCCTTGCAGTACTTTTCCCAACATGTTCCCATTGGAGGAAAGCGATATTTCATTCTAGAAATGCAAGGGAAGATTCAAAAATCTTGCCTAAACTGAGGTAGAAGAAATTGACATCGTTATTGGATAAAAAAATGGGAGACCAGTGATGCATGCAGAGGCCAACACTCACCAGAAACCATGGCCCAGCTTCACAGATAACCTTCTTGTCTTCAATATTTTCAAAAACTACAATGAAGAAACCCTGTGGCATAGGGTAAATATTTAGCTCGTATGTCAAAACGGGGTTCCATGTCTCATATATCTATTTATGCAAATCGGACAACCACGACCATAACCCATTAAACCTACAAACCAAAACATTCTATATTTTTTTTTCATAGTCCAAAGCTTCCTCATCCACAGGAATATTAAGGGAAGAAATTTCTTACACCATCAGAAGACTAGATCCAAACTTCAACATAGAATTGTACAAAACTGAAGAATAACTAGCTTGACCATCATCCATGCCTGCAAAAGAAAGAGATTTCCTTGCCATATCGCACGAATTCACTATTGAATTATTTGCACTAGAGATCTGCAGAAAATTCTTTCAAACCCTAGTCATAGAGCTCCTTCCATGTATCAATTTGTAACAATTATAATTTGATTTACTTTTATTGAAAATTTCTACATAAAAAAATTATAAAATGATTAAGTACTTCACAAGTTGGGAGATCACGAGGCACTCACGGGGTAGATCTCGTTGGGTTGATCTCCCAGGATTTTTCCCTTTGATGTAGTGGCCATCAAGTGCCCGTGAACCACCCTTAGAAAAATAAAAAAAATGAAATTGGCAAAACCCAAGTTCAACTCGCACTTTCCACACAAATGCCTTTGGTTAGAAGGGGATTAAACCTACAAGCTTTCACTCCAACTATTATCGTTTGATTAATTATATTATAGATATTTTTTGGAATAAATATCTTTAATAATGTATATAACTAGAAATTGCCCTAAAAGGTGCAAAGATACGCCCCAAGAATAGATCCAAGAATACATTCATAATTAAATTTTAGAATTCAAAATCAGCTACGTAATTTCAAAAAAATAATTTAATAACACAAATAAGCACAATTTTTTACTTATAAAATACAAATAACTAGAAAAATTTAACTATATTAAACATAATGATGAAAAACAAATACTCATTTTTACAAAAACTTTACTTGCACACAAAATTTGTAATAAAGAAAACTCTAAATCTTACACCCTATTTAGGTTTAAATATAGAATTTCAAATAATAATTAATATTTTCACATTTTTACATGTTAACATTTCACCCTATTTATTATTACGTTGGTGTGGTTGTATTGATTGGAGCACAGTGTTTCTACAAAGGCTATGAAGCTACCTTTGGCCCCTTGAAAGAGATAGTGTAAGTCCATATTGTAAATCCGTTCAAACTGGGACTCACAAGCTCATGGAATAGAAATGGCCTCCATCATCACAGGATATTTCATTAACAAAGGAAACAAGACGGAGTACACACACAAAATCTCCAAAGGGATGGAACCCAAAATGCATATTGCAGTTTACAATTTTTTTTGGGTATCTAGCTGTGTGACCTACGAACTACTCTCTTCCTTTCAAGAAGAATATGTTTGATGGTGGAGTGGATGTTATCTCGATGTTGATTGGGTCAGATGTAGTTCCTTATGTTAAATTAATATAACTCTTATGGAAAGAAGATGTTCCATTTGAAAAAGTCAACCATGGTCAACTCTAGACAACATGTTAAGCATCCTCAACATGTTCATCCATTATCAATTATAGATAACATGGTCAACCAGGATGAACTTGGTTAAAAAAATATTTGGCCATGGTCATCATGGATAACATAATTAACCATGCTCAAACATAGTTGAATGTTCGACTTGGTCAAACATAGTTTCGCAATTTCTCCAAATGTGACGTTAATTTGACTCATTCGACCATGAAGGTCGAGTTAAATCCACACAGAGTAAGCAATTCACTCAATGCATTCCAACTTCTTACCATAATTTATATAGGGAAGATTGGTTATTCTCACGTTCTTTTAGATTTTGGATTATATTAATCTATTTTTTTCTTTTGTTTATGGAAGATTATATTTTAGCTAATCAAACCCATTGTTTGATCTTACTCCAAAACTAAAAGACAATTTTTTAAAATAGTAATAAGAATTGTTAAAAATAGGATCAAGAAAGATCATGATTTAAATTGGGAATAAAATTGTAATTCCACATCTCATGACAACTTGTGATAGTTAACTAATTTAATTTGACTTATTTATCTTAGTTAATTCGAATTGAGGGTCTAACTAGAGTCATATAGGGTATCTCCTACAATTAAGAGCACTTGAGTTTATTTTGAGTTATAATTATTTAATATAGCTAACTGATTTAAAGTCAATTAAACTAGTTCCAACTAATGGAGGAATTAGTGGGAGGTCCAGTAGTCAGGTGTAACCAATATTAGTGGTGTGCTTCATGTCGAACAATGGTGTGCCACTTGAAATGTATTGTGTTGCTGTGTAGATCAACCAGCAAACTGAAGATTAACTCATAATTAACTCATGCATGTAAGATCAGAGAAAGACCCAGTTGAGATTGGAGTTCAGGGACAATGTATTATCAGTTGTAAAATCATTTAAATTAAATATATGGTGCATGCAGTCACAAGAAGGCATAAAATACACCATTCCTTTATTAGAAAACTCACTAATTTTAACCATTTGAATTACCTTTAAAAAGAGGAATGTAGGCAAAAGTTTAATCGTTGTTTTTGTGAGCACGAGTTGGTGAGACAAAGCAATAGGAAGCACAAGCTTGTGCATGGAGATTGTGAGAGAAAGGAAGTATGAGCTTGGAAGGCTAGGAATTTGGCTAAATATTGGCCAAAAGCAGTCAGTCAAGTAGCGGATATAAAATACTTGTGCAAGTTGATCTCAAAGTTGAGCAGAGCATATTGTATTCATCCAAGGCTTGCCTAGGAAGTAGTGAGATAGAGAGAGATAGTGCAGAGTTTTCTGGGGCTTGATCAAAACATTAAAATTTTCTCATATTTTCTAATTAATGAAATATACAGATAGGAGAGTGGCTTTGCCCAAAAAATCACTGTGTTGTGTTTGATTGAATTCTTTCTCTTATATGCTTCGTGATTTCGTTGATCATTTATTGTTTCCACTGATAAGTAGAGTTGATTCAAGTCAAATGTTTTAGCATATTACAATATGCAGTTTGAATCTACAAGGAATTTCTACATGGTATCAAAGCTCGATTTGTAGAAATTTTTACATGGTATGAGAGTTAGATTTGTAGAAATTTCTACAAATTTGTAATTCCTTATCATTCTTAAGGCAATAACAATGGGATAATGTGCTTTCAAGTAGCATCTCTCTTTAGTCCTATGCACGAAATCAAATACTACATCCAAATGCACTTTAACCTTATGATTAAAATGGAACTTACTCTATTTATTTTTTCTAGAATTGACTTATATTAAGTAAATATTAGTAGAACCTAGTTGTCAATTCTTCTATACATAAATATAGATATATAACTAAATCATTCATAAATATCAACTCATTAATTCATATATATTTTTAAATTCATTTCATCTTATCACACATCATTACTTTTTAAAATTTTTAATTTCTTTTTGCAGATATTCTCTTTTTTATATATATATATATATATATATATATATATATATATATATATATATATATATATATATATATATATAATTTTTTTAATTGTATAAAACTCCATCATAGAACTATGACATCTCAACTATTTATTAAAAATAAAAAGAAACTATATATTAAAAACTTAAACTATGTAATATGCCTATCCTAAAATATTCCTCAAACCCCAGCAAAATCTCAACCAGGAAAACACACAAGTGGTATAGTAGCCGAGAAAATCACAGAGATATAATGATAGAGATAAAATAGTAGTGCAACAACAATAATGAACATATGAAATATAAACAGATACACATGAAATGCAATGAGAAATGCTAAGCCATTTTATTATACTCAGTAAAGGAATGAATACAGAGGTGATCAGGAGGACGGAACCTTGACTTTCACAAGGCAAGTGAAGAAATACACTCTGAATAACAAAGGAATGGCCTCACACTGATCTGCGTCCCAGCTGCTGGAAAACTGTCGTGTTGTTGCTGCTGCTGGATATCGAGTGAGAATTTCGAGCTACTCCCCTCCCCAGAAAAGTCTAAAACTCTGGAATCAAAATCTACTCAAGAAACCCAGAAAAACCAAGAAAGCTTTTTTGAAATGGTCGACCCCCGAAAATCACCCCCTTGGGGTTCTGCGTAGTTCCTCAAAGGCACTGATGAAAATGCTACTAAAATGTTGTTGAAACTACTACTGGAATGCGAATGGAAATACCTTGCCCTAGCAGGCACTCGAAGTCCCCTGGGGCTAACAGTGAGATCTATGAACGGAGACACTCAATGCACTAAACAGTGCTGCAAGCTAGTTAAACAGCTAGCGTGCTCTAAGTCGAAATGACTATCACAAATGCTCATAACGAGAATGATCCAAAATGAGGGGGATACTTTCTCTTTTATAGCCTTTGCCTCTCTTAATCCCAAGGCTCACCTCCTCCTGTGTGATTCCCCTCTTGCCACGTGTTCGTTTCCTCGTGTGCAATTCCTCCATGTGTTTGTGTGGGCTCCATTTCTACATCCCCTTTTGGCCCCCTTGGCTCCCCTTTAAGTCACAACGTTGTGTTACTAGGAAGTGACTTTTTATTCTAAAAGTGAGTTATGTCCCCCTTCCTTACTTTTTATTTAAAAATGACTATAGAAGGAAAAAATCGAACAAAATCGAATATTCCAATTAGCCATGGCTAATTAGGAATATTACAATCTCCCCCAGCAAAATGTTGCTTGTCCTCAAGCAACTGAAGCGATGGATGCTATAAGATCTACTCACTCTCCCAAGTGGCATCCTCATCTCGCAAATTCTTCCATCTCACCAAGAATTCTCAGACCGTCCTGCTCCACAGCTGCCTCTCCCTGGTATCAATGATAGCCTCCAGCTGCAATACCAAATGACCCTCATCATCCATGGGTGGTAGCTCATCTCTCAGTGTCACCTGCTACCTCGATGCCTTCTTCAAGAATGATACATGAAAAATGTTATGAATCTTGCTGCGTTGGGGCAGCTCCAACTGATATGCAACCTGTCCAATCCTACATATCACCCCATATGGCCCATAAAAACGAGGCTTGAGCTTCTCATCCCCCTTCTACTTTAGTGACGACTTTCGGTATGGCTATAATTTTAGATAGACCATGTCCCATACCTCGAACTGCCTCTCCACCCGACCCCTATCGACATACAGCTTCTGCTGGTTCTGTGTTGTAGCCATGTTATCCTTGAGAGCTTGGAGGATATCCTTACTCTCTTGGATCTAAATCTTGGCTCTAGGAGCCCTGATATCACCAAACATCATGCCAATAAAAGGTAAAGGATGACACCTATATAAGGCATAAAATGGTGACATACTAATGGAAATTTGATGTGAATTATTGTAGCAATACTCCCCCAAATGAAGCCATTTCAGCCATGCTCGATGCTGCCCACTGACATAGTTACTCATGTAGTCCTCCAGCCACTTGTTAACTATCTCTGTCTGCCCATCTGTCTGTGGGTGATAACTGGTACTCGGTGTCAACTCCGACCCCACCAACCGCAAAAGATCCTGCCAAAACCCAGCCATGAAATGATTGTCCCTGTCACTAACGATGGTCTTAGCAAGACCGTGTAGCCTGAAGATCTCTCTGAAGAATAGCTCGGCCACATGTGCTGCCGTATAGTGTGCGGATATGGCAAAATAATGTTCGTACTTTGTCAAACGATCAACGACAACAAAGATACAATCATTGCCCTATACCATGGGCAAACTTGTGATGAAGTCCATTGAAATGATCTCCCATTTCCCCTTCGGAATTGGAAGAGGCTGCAATAAACCCGCGGGATGGCTCATCTCTCCCTTGTTCCTCTGGCAAACATCGCACTCCTAGATGTGTTGGAGTACATCCTCCTTGAGGCCCTTCCATGAGAACCTCTCTCTAATGGCCTTGTAGGTTTTGATAAACCCCTCATGTCCTGCCAAAGGTGAAGCATGTGATGCCTGGAGTGTCTTCTTCTTGAGCTGAGACTCCTCAGTCAAGAAGATCCGGTCCTTATAATAGATGATCTCATCGACCACCCTGTACCTGTCATCTGCCACCTACCCATCCAGAACCTCACATGCAAACCTATGCTTGCAGTGCTCTACTGAGAGCTGAGCCCTCCAATCTATATGAAAGCTCATAAGAGATAGCATGGCTAGTCTACGTGAAAGGGCATATCCTACCACGTTGTTCTTACCCTTGAGGTACTCAATGTCAAATTCATTTACTTGGATCTTACTGATCCACTTCTACTACCTCTCATGTAGCTTCTTCTGCTCCAAAAAGAACTTGAGGCTGTTGTGATTAGTCCTCACCCTGAACCTGTTACCCACCAAATACTGTTGGTACTTAGCTAATGCATGCATGATGGCCAGCATCTCCTTGTCATATATGGAATACAACCTCTCCTGTGGAAGGAGCTTCTGGCTCTCAAAAGCTATAGGGTGACCTCCCTGCGTCAATACTGTGCGGATCCCCTCTCCCAATGTGTCACACTCCAAAACAAATGGCTGCTTGAAATCTAGCAATGCAAGCATTGGGCAACCGCTCATAACCTCCCTGAGCCTATCAAAGGCTCGTTGTGCTGTATCCGACCAGCTGAAAGCTCCCTTCCTCATCAAATTTGTTAGGGGTACAACAAGTTGTGAGAAACCTTTGACGAACTTCCGATAGTAAGTACAAATGCCAATGAATCCCCGAAGTTCTGTCACATTTCTCAGCTCTAGCCATTCTCTCATGGCCCTGATCTTCTCCTCGTAGACCCTCACTCTATCCACCCCAATGATGTGTCCCAGATACAACATCTCCATCAACCCAAACTCACACTTGGAGAGTTTGGCATAGAACTGGTGCTCCTGTAAGATACGCAATACTGTCTCAATGTGCTGGAGATGCTCCTCCCAAGTCCTACTGTAAATGAGAATATCATCGAAGAATACCAACACAAACTTCCTCAAGTGACTACGTAAGACGTGATTCATGCAGGACTGAAACATAGCTGGGGCATTGGTTAGCCCAAAAGGCAATACCAAGAACTCAAAGTGCCCATAGTGACACCTAAAGGCGATCTTGGGAATGTCCTGCTCCCTCACGCGAATCTGATGGTACCCAGATCTCAAATCAATCTTGGAGAAGTAACGTGCCCCTCTCAACTCATCCATCAACTCATTGATCTTGGGTATGGGGTACCTGTTCTTCAGGGTCTTCTTGTTTAGGGTCCTGTAGTCAATGCACATCCTTAATGTACTGTCCTTCTTCTTCACTAACACAACAGAAGAAGAAAAAGGACTCGTGCTCATTTGGATATGCCCAAGAGCTAGCAACTCCTAGATAGCCCTCTCAATCTCATCCCGATAGGCCTCGGGGTGCCTATAAGGGATGGTAATCATGGCCTGTATGCCCTGCTCAAGCTCGATGGTGTGCTCAAACCCTCGATCTGGTGGTTGTCCTGGTGGAATCTCCCCAAACACTATGGCATACTGATTAAGGATAGACTATATCTCTGGGTGTACCATCGGCCCTGTAGTCCATACCTCTGATGCACGCAGCTCCACTACCCACTCTATGTCTCCCTTTCAGAAGACTGCCTCTATCTGATGAGCCAAAACAGTCTGAGGTGGATATATGTGTTGTCCCCATATCTTCTCATGCCTCCCTGTCTTCTCATCATCCCACTCCATCTCCAGGGTCTTCCAATTTGTCGTGACCTTCCCTAGAGTGATAAGCCACTGAACACCCAGTATCATGTTGGTGTCCAGAATATCGACCATGAAAAAGTGGTCAGTCAATGTGTAGGTGCCCATTGTCACTGAAAGCTCTGGAACATAATGAGCACACGTCATGGTCTGATATCTTGGGACCAAGACTGAAAACCCATCGAATCTCTCTATATGTATACTTCTCCGCTCAACCATCTGGGCATCGATGAAGTTGTGGGTCGCCCCACTGTCAGCCAAAACTGATACTCTCTGGCCACGTACTGTCCCTCGTATGCGTAGAATCAGATACTTGGGAACTCCTCACAATGCTGCAAGGGCCCCTTCGGTGGGTGCAAAAGATGCACCACCTACTGTTGGTAGTGGTGGTGGCAAAGGACCGTGTATGGCATGGCTATCTCCAGCCTCCACATCATCCTCGTCATCCTCCTCTCCACTCCTCTTGGAGAAGACCTCAATAAGATGTTCTTTACCAGGAGAACATCTATGTCCTAGTGCCCATGGCTCCTTACAAGTGAAGCACAACCGCTTCTTCTTTAGCTCCCTCCTGGCATCATCATCAAGCTGTACTTGTCCTAGATTCCTCGTTGGAGGTGGAATCCTCACATCCTTCCCCTTAGACTGGAAAGTCTAAGGTAAGACATCCTGTAAGTCCCAAGTCCTACTGATAGTGTCCTGGAGTGTGGCTGGTCTAGTGGATCGGACTAGACCTCGAAGTGGCTCTGCTAACCCCTCAACATACATATAGACCCTCCATGCCGTGGATAGGTCTAGCACCATCATAGAGACCCTCAAGAAATCTGCAATCTAGGTCTTTGGGCTCCATGTATGTTTGAGGCTTGTCAGCTCAACAAAATTCTGCTTTAGATCCCTCCAATCAAATTTCTCCATCCGTCTCCTGGTAAACTCGGCATATGTCGTCACTATGGAGTGCCCTAGTGTAACCATCCCATGAAACCACCAATCCTGGGCCTCACCATCCAAATGCAATGTTGCCACCTTGATGGCCTCTGTCTCTGACATCTGGTTAAGCTAGAAATAAATGTCTAGCTTCTCCACCCAAGACTTTGTCGAAGTATTTGATGAACCATCAAACGTAGGCAAGTGGAATCTACTCGCTGCACAACGTGTGTCACCATCATGGTAATGCCAGTACCCTCTGTGATGGTCGCGGGGTCTACTATCCATTGGAGTTGAACAAAATATTTGAATGAGAGGGCTTCCCTGAACTCCTGCCCATAGGCCTGGTACTCTGAAAAATAATCGCCCATATGTCCGGGCTCTACCTCTTGCTAGGCTACGGCCCCCGTGTCGGCTCCTAAGAAAGTGGGCATGGTAGAGCATGTAGGGGCATGTGATGCCACCTACTCCGCAGTATCACACCGCTCTAGCAAAGGGTGGGATGCGCCTGATCCCTCACCATTCTGAAAAACCCATGGGCTCTCACGTTGTCTGGCCTCTACTGCCATGAATCTCTACCCCATCACCTCAATATGCCTCGATAGATCCTGCACGGATTTGAGGAGCATATCTCCAAATATCTTCCCATCATCATCTGCCATTAGATCCTCTTGCTTTGTGCCCACCACAGGCTCCTCCTGTTCTGCGTCCACCACCGGAACACAGTCTCCCTCTTCGTAAGTGTTCTCCAACCTACACCCAGTGTCTCTGTATCTCTAACCTCTGTAACAGATATAGGGTTTTCCCCCTAGTGTCATAGATTGCTAGCTCCACAGGCTGATCCAGATCTATGCTCTGATACCACTGTAATATCCCTAACCCGAAATATTCCTCAAACCCCAGCAAAATCTCAACGAGGAAAACGCACAAGTGGTATAGTAGCTGAGAAAATCACAGAGATATAATAGTAGTGCAGCAAAAATAATGAACATATGAAATATAAACAGATACACATGAAATGCAGTGAGAAATGCTAAGCCATTTTATTATACTGAGTAAAGGAATGAGTATAGAGGTGATCAGAAGGATAGCACCTCGACTTGCACAAGGCAAGTGAAGAAATACACTCAGAATAACAAAGGAATGGCCTCACACTGATTTGCGTCCCAGCTACTGGAAAACTGCCATGCTACTACTACTGCTAGAAATCGAATGAGGATTTCGAACTACTCCCCTCCTCAGAAAAGGCTGAAACTCTGGAATCAGACTCTACTCAAGAAACCCCAAAAAACCCAGAAATCTTTTCTAAAATGGCCAACCCCCGAAAATCACCCCCTTGGAGTGCTTCGAAGTTCCTCAAAGACGCTGATGAAACTGCTGCTGAAATGCTGTTGAAACTACTGCTGGAATGCCAATGGAAATACCTTGTTCGAGTAGGCATTCAAAGTCCCCCAGGCCTAAGGGTGAGATCTCCAAATGGAGACACTCAATGCACTAAACAGTGTTGTAGACTAGCTAAACAGCTAGCATGGTCTAAGTCGAAATGACTATCACAAATGCTCATAACCAGAATGATCCAAAATGAGGGGGCTCATTTCTCTTTTATAGCCTTTGCCTCTCTTAATCCAAGGCTCACCTCCTCCTGTGTGATTCCCCTCTTCCCACGTGTTCCTTTCCGCCTGCGCAATTCCTCCATGTGTCTCCGTGGGCTCCATTTTTGTGTCCCTTTTTGGCCCCCTTTGCTCCCCTTTAAGTCACAATGTTGTGTTACTAGGAAGTGACTTTTTATTCTAAAAGTGAGTTATGTCCCCCTTCGTCACTTTTTATTTACAAATAATTATAGAAGGAAAAATTCGAACAAAATTGAATATTCCAATTAGCCATGGCTAATTAGGAATATTACAAACTATGATTAGTTCGCACTATCTTTCTTAAAAACCACATTTCTTCTTAGGAGTTGCAGACTTTTTCTTACCATAAGCTGGAACTTGGAATTTCCTTCGAGCTTGAATGGTCATACATAGGAAAAGTATTGGCCACAGTACACTGCCAGGGAGATGCAAACAAGTTGTAAAGAAATAACTCTCAAGACAAGCAGGGAGAAAGCCCCACCCAACAACAAAAAAGTGAACTCGACAACCCCTCAAGCATCAATAATTATGAGGATTTGAATATTGCACAAAATAAATCTTCATTTAACAGCAAAGTAGATCTTCTAGACCAAAATTCTTCTCTGACTATCTTCAAAAGGACGAACAAGATAGATTGTGAAGCTACGACACCAATGTCCCAAGAACTATAAGAGTTGAAGGAGATGCAAGATAAAGGAAGTTGGAAGACTGTAGAGAAAAAAAAGAAAGCTACAACACGAGTCTCACCAAGAAATATGAGGAGCCAGACAATTAAAAACTAAGAAAATTATAGGTTCGATAGACCAATTTGGTCTTAGTGGATGTTAAACATCCTCATCACTAACAATTAATAACTAAACAAACAAAATTATTTAACAGTTACTGACTCTTTTCCATTCGAAAGCGATGGGTAAAATTTAATGTATCCAAGGGAGGAAGTGTGTCTACTGTGTACAGAAAAATAACTGTTGATGTGGTGCCTTGGACTTTGTAGTCTTGATGACGGCTAGGAAACTAAAAACTATAATGTTTACATTAAAAATTACAAAACCAATTTTATACATGCGGAAAATTATTAACAAAAAGAAAAGTATATGTCACTTGACAATGACATAATAAATATTACTTAATCAAAATACATCACAATATTAATTTTCAAGTATTTATGTAGAATCAAATAATTATAATTCTATTCCATAATCATTCCTTAAAGCTATATACAAATATTTTCAAGGAATGCTCGATGCTATGGTTTGGGATAGATAACAACCTTTGATATATATATATATATATAGCATTTATATTTTTAATTTTGTATCTATTAAGTACGGAGATCATTCAAATATTTCTAATCTAATTTTCTTTTATAGTGAAAAAAAAATTGACCTTTCCTGGAGTTAATATATATCTAGGATGATTTAATTACTTTCCTTTAAATAAGTCACACTAGAGAAAAATACCATGGAAAAAGAAACATGGATTGCAAAATTTTATGTTCTTTATTTTTTTTATTTTTAATTTAATTTAATTTTGTTTTGTTTTATTTTGAATGATTCAAATTGTTAAACATTACAACATCTCCCCCATTTTGGTTGGGGAGTGCTTCTCAGCTCAATTAGCATAGCCATATAAATTAAATAACTAGAAAATATTAATAAGCATCAAATCCACAATAGGAATCAAAACATTTATTATTTTAAAATTTTCTTATTTTTATATTATCAATCATAAAAATAATTATTATATAAGTTAAGTGCGTGTGTATAAACAAGATTCTTAATCATAGAAATTTACTCTTACTTGAACATGAAGATTCTTAATTTGCAAATAGACTTTATTACAATACCATGACTCGATACCATGGTTTGCAATATTGCAATACCACATGCCCAAAAAACCATAACTCATTCCATATGACACTTATTCATATGGAATGAAAGAGCATCAACCTCTACGGGACCATTTCCTTAGACCCAAAGGGTTCATGAAATTTCCCAATAAAGAGATATTTTCTCAGATATAAATTGGCTCAAAATTAAGAAATTTTATGTAATTACATGTGTATGCAAAAATAATATGGATGTTTAAGACTATTAAATTATTTTGATAACTAAGAGTTTTAGGGCCCTTTGTAATAATGAGAGCTGCCAAACTAAAGCGTTAGGACAAATGTTCAGGTTTGTCTCGATTTGTTAGGATAATTTCCTTTCCAACGGGAAAGTACATGTAAACTTAGAATTGAATGGCTAGGGGGTGCCTCTCGTACTAGAGTGACATAGAAGGCTCATGAAGGAGTCTCAAGGAGGAGAATTACAGATTTTACAACTGGAGAGACGAAGATGTAGTAATAGAGATCGAGTAGAATTGGTGGATCGAGCAGAAAATATATGTCAAGTCTCTACAAATACAATTTTTTTTTGGTTAATATGACAAATTTTGATTTGTTTCCTGTTTACGTATCATGGGTGAATTGGTGCCCTTGATAGTCACCTGGATTCCTTGCATAAACGTCTTGTGGTTGCCTTCATTGTTATCAAAGAAAATAACCAATGAATCACAGTAATGTTACGACTAATGAATCACAGTAATGTTACGTACTAAGACATATTGAGAATAACGGAAGTGGTTTAATGATTAAGTGGGGAAGTTCGGTTTTATAGATTTAGTAGAACTCATTTATCATAAAAAAGATATTGAATCTAGCAGAAATGGGTCAATGATTAAATGGAGACGTTTGATTCTATATGTTTGGTTGTCCAATTATGTGTAAAATTATATATTCATGTAAGTCTTTCCAAGCCTAATTTCTTTAGATGAAAAAAAAATTATTTAAATGAAAAAAAAGGATATTGGTAAATTTTACTGAAGAAAAAAAAGAGATATTTGTAAATTTTCCTGTTAATTAAAGGAACAACGTTGTCAGTAACAATCCGATCAACCCAGAAAGCGCAGTCAAATTTTGGTTTAATAGAGCACCTGTGTCAGATTGAAATCAAGGGTGTAGTGATTAGCGGGAACCTCTGGGGAGAGATCGAAGGAGCACACAGTCCGTCGTGCAATGTTAATCTGAAGGCAATGGTATGTGAAATACTCAAAGTGTTGCTCCACTGCCAGATCCTAAACTAGTCGAGGCTTTGATTCGATTGACGATGCATGTTCGACGAGTGAAGCTCGAAGCATGGAATTTTAGTGTAAGGTTCTAGGGGACGAAACGTCATCTGAGACCAAATCAACTCAAACCGTTGATCCCTAGGATTGATCGGAACAATTAAGAGCCTGGGCCAATCAGAGCCCATCAGACTCCAAGAAAGGTTGCTGTTGAAAGTTTAATTTCAACTACATTTGTGCTGTGCCCAAAACAGCTGCAGCGAAACCATCTGACACATTTCGGACCGCCTTTAGCTGTGAAGTTGTTTCCGTATACACAAGCCCGATGCAATAAACCTCAGCCACGCGTCCCCTGCACGTTTTGCAAAACCACCTCTCTATAAAGTTCGGTAACAAAGGGCCTTCCGATATTCATACAAGCCATTCGATTCCACGAGGGAAAATCAACGGTTGTCGGACTTCCAAACCTGCAGCAAGTTAATTTAACGTGCCGTAAAAGTTTTTTGTTTGACCGCCCTAAAAGTATTTAATGCAAAGTTATTGTGATGGGTAGAAAGTAGATAAAACTTTTAATTTTAATGTTTTTATTTCCTACAGAGGTATGGGCATGGAAGATATGCATTTAAGTGTTATATTTTTTTATGTATTGCATATACGTTGTATATGTTATGTTTTTTACAATGTTGACCATTTTTTTTGCAATGAAGGAACAGAACGCACAGCAGTGTGCGGGTGAATGGAAAACAAAAATGAAGACAACCAATGTGTGATGCGAGGAGTATTATGCACAGCAGTGCATAGATTATAAGTGTTGACTCTTTAATGTAAAAACGGTTAAAACGGAGCAGCGTAAGATGAATCCAAGATTTTGGTATCGTATTTGAAAACATTTGTGAGATGTTGTAACGTGCAGTAGCACATAATTTTTTTTAGCAAGCATCTGTAAAAATTGTTTTACAGCAGTATATGTAAAATGTTTTCACAGCAGTAAATGTAAAAGAGATTTTTACACACCAGCAGTGTAAAATCTCAGGAGGAGACAGAGTTCTTTTTTTGTTAATTGAAATGTATTTTTGGTGAATCCCTCTGAGTGAAAGAGGATGAAGTTTGTATAAGGAATTTTTTTTTAATGAATGCAAATCCTTTTATGGGTGTGTAATACTCTGTGCTCAAAATTTTTTTAAAGCTTCTGTGTGCTAAGATCCTGGAGAAAAACAAAGCATTGCCTCTGTGTTTAATTTGTTTTTTTTTGGGATTTTACTAGAAAAATCCCCAACAGTGATATCAGAGCAAGTTTAGGCTCTTTAAAGGTGTTAAAGAAGCTGAAGGGAGCAGTTTTTTGTTGCAGCAGTAAATCTTCTCGAGCAAAGTGAAGTCTCAAGCAAAAGATTCAGGTATTCCTCAAAGTTTTTTTTGTGTAGCTGTTGAAGACAATCAGTGTTTTTAAAAATACACAGTCAAGAATTTAAACCATAGTTGAGAATGCAAGGAATGTCCAACACAAGCACTAGCATGGGTATGTTTAATACCCAACTCCCACAGTTTAATGGGAAAAACTATGACTATTGGGCAATAACCATAAGAGCCCTGTTTGTCTCTCAAGATTTATGGGAACTAGTTGAAGATGGGTTTGAAGAACCAGCAGATGAAAATGGTTTTAATAGGTTAACTCAGGTAGAGAAGAATCTGTTGAAGAGCAATAGGAAGAAGGATTCAAAAGCCCGTGTATTTTTGTATCAAGCAGTAGACCAGAGTGTGTTTCCAAGGATAGCAGCAGCTAAGACATCCAAAGAATCATGGAAAACTCTCAAGACAACCTATCAAGCCATGGAGAAAGTGAAGACAACAAAACTAAAATTGCTGAGGAAAGATTTTGAGAACTTTTTCATGAAGAGTTAGACAACATTGACTCATTCTTCACACATGTGATTGGTCTGGTCATACAGATGAGAACTCATGGAGAAACCCTTGAAGAAAGGAGGATTGTGGAGAAACTATTGAGGGTCCGACCCTCAAAGTTTGATGTGATTGTCACCACCATAGAAGAGACAAAGGATCTCTCAAACTTTTTAGCTAATGAGCTACATGCATCACTAACAACACATGAGCAGAGGTTGAGTAGAAATGAAAACTCATCTCTAGAGCAAGCCTTCAAGACCCAGATGTCCTTTGGAAGAGGAAGAGGTCAAGGCAGAGGAAACAAGAGAGGAAGAGGCAGAAGCCAAAACAGAGGTGGAAGGAACAGCCTAGCAAATGCTCAAGGAAGAGGCAGCAATCCAAATCAGAACCAAGGCCAAGGTAGTAGCCAACAAAGAGGACAACATCATGCTCAAGGACAAAGGTATGAAAAATCCAATGTCCAATGTTATTACTGTAAAACATATGGGCATTATGCCAGTGAATGTAAGAAGAAGCAGCATGATATGAATAATATATCTAGTGCAAATATCACTAGAGAAACTATGAGCCAAGATAATGTGTTTTTCGCTTGTAATATGGCTGAAACAAACAGTGATGATATATCGTTTTTAGACTCAGGTTGCAGCAACCATATGACAGGAAACATAGCCCTCTTTTCTACTTTAGATCAAAATGTGAAATCACAAGTTACACTTGGAACTGATAGAAAAATTTCTGTTATGGGAAAAGGAGAGGTAAAAATATTTACAAAGAAGGGTGAGAAGAAAACCATAGCAGATGTTTACTATGTTCTTGGAATGAGATGTAACCTCTTGAGTATTGGAAAACTTGTTCAAAAGGGGTACAATTTTTTCTTTGTGAATGATCTATGCACCATCATGGATATAGCACCCAGCAAACGATGCATTGCTGAAGTGAAGATGACAAGGAACAAGATGTTCCCTCTCAGAATAAGGGTAGATTTGAAAAACATAGAAGTAATTACAGCAGTCACCCAAGAGGCTTTCCAAAGCGTGCCAAATGATGAAAATTGGTTGTGGCACTTGAGATTTGGACATCTCAACTTTGGAGGTCTTAACTTGTTGAGTATAAAAGGAATGGTAAGAGGATTACCACTGATAGAGAAACCGAACAACCTTTGTGAAGGCTGCATATTGGGGAAACAACATAGAGAAAGTTTTCCATCAGGGAAAACATAAGGGCAAAAGCACCCTTATAAATTATCCACTCAGACTTATGTGGACCAATGCAAACTCCATCACTTGCAGGCAGCCAATATTTTCTAACATTCATTGATGATTTCACCAGAAAAACTTGGGTTTATTTCCTTAAGAACAAAAGTGAAGTGTTTGAAAAATTCCAGAATTTCAAGGCACTTGTAGAAAATCAAAGCGGGCTGCATCTCAAAGTTTTGAGAACTGATAGAGGAGGTGAGTATATCTCCAAGGAGTTTCTATGGTTTTGTAGAGAAAATGGGATTCATAAGCAATTTATAGCTAGGTACACCCCACAGCAAAATGGAGCTGCTGAAAGGAAGAACAGGACCATCATGGATATGGCGAGGAGCATGCTAAAGTCAAAGCATTTGCCAAATGATTATTGGGCTGAAGCTGTAAATTGTGAAGTTTACATTTTGAACAGGTGCCCTACAAAAGTAGTGATGAACAAAGTGTCGGAAGAAGCATGGAGTGGGAGAAAGCAAGGTGTCACCCACTTGAAATTTTTTAGATGTGTGTCCTATGCACACATTCCAGATCAGCAAAGGAGGAAGTTGGACGGCAAAGGGGAGAAATGTATTTTCATTGGATATAGTGAGGAATCCAAAGCTTACAGGTTGTATATCCCATCTACGAAGAAGGTTTTTGTTAGCAGAGATGTTCAATTCATTGAGGAGGAAGCTTGGGATGGAAGCATAGAGAGAACAGTGAATGTTAAAAACTGTTTGGCTCATGATGAAGATGATGAGGAGATGGCTGAAATACATCCCCAAATAGCAGCGCCAACACAAAGACAGCAAGGGACACTATTGAAGATAAATGAAAGTGCTTCTCCAAGCACACCACAAGGAGGAAATTCAAGTGCATCTTCAAGCACTTGCACACCAAATGAAAGAGGTAAGAAGTTTAGAAACCTAACTGACATTTATGATGAAGGAATGAATTCCTTGTTTGCTTTATATTGTCATGTTGATGATCCTATTCATTTCGAATAAGAAATTGAGGACAGGAAATGGATAGAAGCTATGGATGAGGAGATTAATGCCATAGAGAGAAACAAGATATGGGATTTGGTTGATCTACCAAAAGGTGAAGAAGTCATTGGAGTTAAATGGGTCTACAAGACCAAGAGCAATGATGAAGGCAAAATTGAAAGACACAAGGCAAGGCTGGTTGTCAAAGGGTACAAGCAGCAATATGGGAGAGATTATGAGGAAACTTTCGCACTGGTTGCAAGAATGGAAACCGTGAGAGTAGTGATGTCCATAGCAGCACAAAAAAAGTGGAAAGTTTACCAAATGAACGTGAAGTCAACATTCCTAAATGGAGTGTTAATGGAAGAGGTTTACATTGGACAACCTCTAGGCTATGAGAAGAAATGTGAAGAGCACAAAGTGTGCAAATTGAAGAAAGCTCTTTATGGGCTGAAGTAAGCGCCAAGAGCATGGTACAGTACGATAGATTCCATCTACTGGAAAATGGATTTGAGAAATGTGAGGGTGAACCCACCGTCTACATCAAAGAAAAGGATGGTAAAATTTTGATTGTTGTCTTATATGTTGATGATGTGATTTTCACAGGTAATGATGATCATCTCATTGAGAATTTCAAATCAGTCATGAAGGAAGAATTTGAAATGAATCACATGGGTCTGCTGAGATACTTCTTAGGAATAGAAGTAGATCAAAATGAAAATGGAATTTTTATCTCACAAGAAAAATATGTAAATGAAGTATTGGGCAGATTTAACATGCAAGAGTGTAAGGCAGCAATCACTCCCACAGTGATGGGATTAAAACTAAGCAGAGAAGACAGCAACAAGGATTTTGATCCTAGTTTGTATAAGAGCATTATTGGCAGCCTTATGTATTTAACAACAACTAGGCCTGACATAATGTTTGTTGTTAGTTTAATTTCCAGATTCATGGAGAGGCCAAAGAAGGCACATTGGCAGGCAGCAAAAAGAATTCTGAGGTATGTTAAAGGTACAAAAATGTTTGGCATTTTATATACTGTCTCAGAACATTTAGATTTAATTGGATACACTGATAGTGATTGGGCTGGAAGTGTAGATGATCGGAAAAGCAGTTCCGGTTATGTTTTTCACATGGGTTCAGGAGCCAGTTCATGGGCTTCTAAGAAGCAGTCCATTGTAGCACTGTCTACAGTAGAGGCTGAATATGTGGCAGCTACAGTAGCAGCATGTCAAGCAGTTTGGATGAGAAGAATGTTAAGGAGATTAGGCCAAGAGCAGGCAAAAGCGACAGTGATTTTTTGTGACAATAGCTCAGCAATTGCATTATCAAAGAATTATGTGTTTCATAAGAGAACGAAACACATTGACACAAGATTTCATTACATCAGGGAATTGGTGAACAATGGAAAAATTGTTTTAGAACATTGCAGGACTCAGGAACAGGTAACAGACATTCTGACCAAGCCACTGGATCAGAAAAGCTTCGAATTTTTGAGGAAGTGTTTGGGTATGACTGAATGCCCGACAGTTGAAATTAAAGGTGTGTGTTGAAAGTATAATTTCAACTGCGTTTGTACTGCGCCAAAAATAGTTGCAGCGAAACCATCTGACACATTTCAGACCGCCTTTAGCTGTGAAGTTGTTTCCGTATACACAAGCCCGATGCAATTAACCTTAGCCACATGCCCCCTGAACGTTTTGCAAAACCACCTCTCCATCGGAACGTAACTTTCGGTAACAAAGGGCCTTCCGATATTCATACCAGCCGTTCGATTCCACGAGGGCAAATCAACGGTTGTCAGACTTCCAAACTTGCAGCAAATTAATTTAACGTGCCATAATTTTTTTTTTGTTTGACTGCCGTAAAAGTATTTAATGCAAAGTTATTGTGATGGGTAGAAAGTAGATAAAACTTTTAATTTTAATGTTCTTATTTCCTACGGAGGTATGGGCATGGAGGATATGCATTTACGTGTTATATTTTTTATGTATTGTATATACATTGTATATGTTATGTTTTTTGCAGTGTTGACCATTTTTTTTGCAATGAAGCAACAGAACGCACAACAGTGCGTGGGTGAATGAAAAACAAAAACAAAGACGACCAATGTGTGATGCGTGGAGTATTATGCACAACAGTGCATAGATTATAAGTGTTGACTCTTTTAATGTAAAAACGGTGAAAACGCAGCAGCGTAAGATGAATCCAAGATTTTGGTATCGTATTTGAAAACATTTGTGAGATGTTGTAACGTGCAGTAGCACATAATGTTTTTTGAGAAAGCATATGTAAAAATTGTTTTACAGTAGTATATGTAAAATGTTTTCACAGCAGTAAATGTAAAAGAGATTTTTACACACCAGTAGTGTAAAATCTCAGGAGGAGACAGTTTTTTTTTTGTTGGTTGAAATGTATTTTTGGTGAATCCCTCTGAGTGAAAGAGGATGAAGTTTGTATAAGGAATTTTGTTTTAATGAATACAAATCCTTTTATGGGTGTGTAATACTCTGTTCTCAGAAATTTTTTAAAGCTTCCCTGTGCTAAGATCCTGGAGAAAAACAGAGCACTGCCTCTGTGTTTAATTTGTTTGTTTTTGGTATTTTACCAGAAAAATCCCCAACAGTTGTTTCGTGAGGTCCCCTTTTGTTCTTGATAGCCATGTCCAGGCTCACCCAAACATTTCATCAAGTTCTAATGAGATCCAGGCTTGGGGTCTCTAGTGATGTTCTTAACCTCGACCATCGGTCCTTGAATTAGATTGTGCCCATCGGAGGAGGCCACACCACTCGCACGCTTGGTCGTCACTATATACATGAAATTGGGGGATCGAGCCCTTATATTGAATTGTCTACGAGAAATATCCAAGCACTGGTCATAAATCATGGGATCTCATCTTCCTACACTCACGGGGGCTTCTGTCAAGAAAAATTGTATTGACAATGAACCAACCTGAGACTGTCCAAGCACGCTAGTGACGTGGAAATATGAAAATGGGAGAGGTCACTTGATGGGTAGAACAACAGATGGATAATAGATGGATAGATGTAAAACATAGATGAAAAGGGTAGGCGAATCTCTAACCTGACAATTTCAAAAGGGAGGATCTCATCTTCCTACACTCATGGGGGCTTCCGTCAAGAAAAATTGTATTGACTATGAACCAACCTGAGACTCTCCAAGCACGGTAGTCACGTGGAAACATGAAAATGGAAGAGGTCACTTAATGGGCATAAAAATAGATGGACAGATATAAAACATAGATGAAAAAGGTAGACAGATATGTAACCTGACAATTTAAAAAAGGACATTTTTTCTGTAAATATATCATACAAAATAAATATATAATTTTATTAAATAAAAATTAAAAGTTTGATAGAAGTATTAAATATAAAATTTGGGTTATTCTATAATGATTTTTTCTCAAAAATGTTAAAACTAAATTTGAAATATGAATACAAAATACAATGATATAAACCATCATAATCAATTAAGCTTTAAGATATAAATATAAAACCATTAAAGAACTCTAAATGTCAGATTAAAATAATCTGATAAATAAGTTGCCTCTGGATGCTATCACTTTTAATCTTGCTCAAGTGTATATTTACGCTGATAAGCATCTCTTCTTCGAAATAGTCAAGACAACCTTCATCTACCTTTTTTCCTTTGGGCTGACATGTGTCTCATGGTCTCTACCTTTTTTCCTTTGGGTTGACATGTGTCTCATGGTCTGACATCTCATCATGTGTACTCCTTCATGAATTTTTATGCCGGTGGACTCCACATATTTTTATGGTGATAGAAACCTACAACTGTTGTCATCGTGGTCTTAGATTTGTCCGTCTGACATCATCACCATAACCATCGTGTATTCTCCCCCTCAGAAATGGTTGCTCTTGCTATTTTTCTTCCTCTTCTCCCACAATTGTGGTTCCCTCGGAATTTGTAGCTCAGGAGGGACTTGCAGCTGCCAAGGTGATGCTATATTTAATGAATTTCAACCCATATCACATGTAGTCCAAGGAAGAATCTTGTATGCGGGGCTTCAAACCAATTGCTAGAGCTTGATGGGGTAGATTATTTTGCAAATGAGTATAGGAATATGAGCTTTATCAGCCTAGAGCAATGCAAGAACTCGTGTTTGTTGAACTGTTCTTGTGCTACTGCTTTCTTCAAGAATAACTCTGGAGGGTGTTACCATTATCAGGAAATCAAATCCTTGAAACGAGTCTCGGATCAGATCATTAGGAATTATTAGGGGTTTTCGTTGTTTTCATGGTTTCTGCACTGGGATTTCTTGCATGGAGATATAAAGTGAAGAATAAAATGGTGAAGCAGAGGTCTGAAGAAGATGAATTTCTGGAGAATTTTCCAGGCTTGCCCCAAAGCTATACATACATGGAGCTGGAGGAGGCCACAAGAGGTTTAGTAGGCAACTTGGGGTTGGTGGGTTTTTAGTTTTGTTTGAATGGCAACTTGTCGATGGAACAAAAGTTGCAATGAAGAAACTGGGTAATGCTGATATAGGGCATTTGCATTTCCGTGCAGAGGTTGCAACCTTGGAAGCATTAACCATGTAAATTTGGTGAGACTATTTGGGTTTTGCATTGATGGCACCTATAGATTGCTGGTGTATAAGTACATGAGCAATGTATATGTTGATCACTCGTTGTTTTGGTGCCCTTGTGACAATAATCCTTCACCATATCTTGACTGGAGAAAGCGATACAAGATCATCCATGATGTGGGTTGGGGATTGGCTCTCTTGCATGACAAATCCAAAGATAGGATCCTTCATTTGGATGTGAAGCCTCAAAATATCCAGCTGGATGAGAATTTTGTAGCCAAACTTGCGGATTTTTGTTGTCCAAGTTAATGGATAGGGCTCAAAGCCAAGAATTTACTCGTGTCAAGGGGATTCCTGTGCACTTAGCTTCTAAGTCACTTTTTCATGTCTGTCCCATAGACAAGAGTGATGTTTACAATTTTGGCATGGTTTTGTTAGAAATAATCAGTGGGAGGAAGAATTTAGACTTGTCCCAGGAGGAGGAGATGGAGTTTTTTATTTCATGGCAAATTAGTGTCATTCAAGAAGGAAAGATTAGGAATGTCGTTGACCTGAATCTGGAGATCTGGTAGACTACGAGTGGGAACAGGTAGAAAGAGTTATCATAATTGCATTCTACTTTATTTAGGAGGATGCACAAGTGAGGCCTTCAATGAATAAAGTGATCATGATGTTGCAAGGACATAATAAAGTAGAAGATCCACCTCTTTGCGTTTAGTTTTTTATGAGAACCAGGGCTAGGATTCTGCTCATCCATCATAGTGGGAGAAATCATAGTGGGAGAAAGAGGGCACATTAAGCAATGTTGCCACCATCTCTATCTCTTTATCTACAAGGTGAATGAAGATATTGTTGGAGATCTGGACAATATCTACTATGTCTCTGAAGTGTAGTTGGCCAATGATTTTTTCAACATGCTTTCTGTCTAGCATTCTTTCAGATAAATGCTAGTTGGCATAAAGATACAAGTTTGAGGAAACTGTTATCCACATTCTTAACATTTATCATATAATACCTGTCAGTGAAACTATATGAGAAGCATAACCCATTTTTTAATTTCATGGAAAACTTGGTTATCCTATAATGCTGATGGGTGCAACTAAATGGTTACCATAACCCATATTTTGGTTTCATGTATGACTTGGTCTTTCTATGAATTCAAACGTTGCAAATCGAATAACCACAATGCTTTTCAAAATATATGGATATCCTGTGAAACATTATCTCCATAAGTGATGTCGTATATGCTTAGATCAGTCCAAATTAAAGCACATACATGGCAGCTCTTTTATGTTCTCAAAATGGACTTATTGTATAGAGCTTATAAAAACAATCAAGAATCGCATAATGAATCCTTTTTACTTAATTCACAGTTAGTACGAAGGTGGTTTTTTAGTGAGATTTGAAAAGTAGCATTGAAATATGGTACACTTACTTGGGAGAAAACAAAGTAGCATCATCATGATATGTGTGACCACATGGTTAACAAAAGAGAAACATAATGAAGCCAATATTTTCTAGGTTTGATTTTGAAAAAACTGGTTTGGTGGCTATTTGGAAATAATCAACCTAAAGAAAACAAATGCAATTACTATAGACAATGGAATTGTTTTCTAGTTTCTTTAATGTAAAATGTAGTTACAATAGAGAATGTGTTTGCTTTTTCATTGAATGGTTGAGATTAGAATGTGTGAATAAGGAAAGGTATTCTATTTAGGTACTTTTGATTACATAGTTTTAAGTCAAGTGGGTCTTGTGCAAATTCATCTTGAATGAGCCATATTATATTTTTTCCTTCTTGGACATTGTTTGAGTTGCTGGCCTAAAATAAAGGTTTTACATTATGGGTAGTCTCCAACACTGAATATAAATAAAATAATTCATGGTGCATATTTGGTATTTTCTTAAGGTAAACTTTTGTTGAATGATTGGAGATTTCAAATTTTGGGCAAGTAGGGAATTGGTTTCTGAAACAAACAACCCACAGGAGGAAAGTGATTTACAAGCAGCCCAACTAGAGCTAGGCAATGGTGATGAACATAAGAGAAATGGAGGATGTTGGACAATTAACCACAAAAAAGAAGGAATTAATCCCTATTCAATTATGCCTTGGACAAAAAGGTGAGGTGTTCATTCCTATTTATTTTTGGGTTTCTTGTGTTATTTCTGTTGTCAATATATTAGGTACAAGAATGAATGTGAATAAGATGGTTATAGGAATGAATGACATCTCTAAAGCAATCGAATAAGTGCTAAGTGGAGCTACTCAATTTCTCAGATTGTTTATCTAGAAAGCTGAGAGTCTTGTGACAAACAATAAGGATGTAGCATAAGCATGGGAATTAGAGAAAATTGAAATGCTAAACAATGTGGCTATGGCTAAAACCGAAGTGGCAAAGATGAAGAAGCAAAGGGCAGAGGATGGAAAATATAATGAGAAAGTAGTTGCAATGTTTGCCAACCAGGAGCAAAACTTGAAGAACAAAAGAAAGAATCTAAAGCAACAAATTGGAGCTCTTATGAAAGACCTTCAAGCTATCCAAGAGAACACACAAATGACCACACTTAATGACCAGAACAAAATTTGTTCAAAATGTCTACTAAAGGAGCATTGGATATATAAGCTAAATGAAAAGATTGGTGAGAAAATTGGAGCTCTTATGAAAGACCTTCCAGCTATCCAAGAGCACACACAAATGGCCACACTTAATGACCAGAACAAAATTTGTTCAAAATGTCTACTAAAGGAGCATTGGATATCTAAGCTAAATGAAAAGATTGGTGAGAAATACTTTCTGATGATGGATACAGTGGAAGTAGTTGAAGGAGAGCCTCGAGGGAGAAATAAACTCCAACAAAATTTTAGCAGAGTAAAAGCTATGGGTGAGGAGTTGAAAGAAAATCTCAATAAGGAAACAGAGGAACACAAAGCTGAATTTCAAAGGGAGAAAGCTTCTTTTATATACTTTGTATTGAATGAAAGGAAAATGAAAGTTGGAATGCTTCAAGCCCTTAGACAAATTGAATCAGCCCAAAAGGAGCGCAAAATCATTATGGTTGAAAAGAAAGAAGAAAAAATTGTAAATCAAATCATTTCAATGTTGCCAATAGCATCCCATGAGCATGGTAACATCCAAGTGCAATGGATAATCATGATGTGTGAAACACACTTCACTTGTGAAATGCAAATGTGTCACCCACTTTCCATCACAAAAAGAAAATTGTTTGGACTAAAAAAACATAAATATTTACAATTATTTTATAACAGGTGATTTTTCAAATCAGGGAGATAAAAATCTTATTAAAAAATTGTGACTCTTTTTTAAGGTTTAACATTGAAAAAAAGTAAATTTTCAAGTTTTATTTTTTATATTATTATACTTTTCCAAAAAAAAATATATTTGTATTAATTAAATAATAAAGTAAACTAAATTTATTTTTTAAAGCTTAACTTTAATATTGAGAGGAGAAATTCTAAGAGTTAAACTGAATGAAAACTTAAATTTAAATATTATGAAATTCATTACAAAATCATATTTGCTAGAAATGGAATATAAATATATTAAAGTTGGAGGCAAGATTAACATTTGCTTTGATATTTATTTGGTAGCTATTGAGAATTGAGCATTATTGGTGATTCTTAAGTGCATTACAGTTTGGAAAGGAGAACATTAGCATTGGATAAGTAATTGTTATATAATAGGTCCTTTTATTCTTCAATAGATTTGGCAGTACATTCTTAGAAAAGTTAAATGATTCTTAAATTGTCTACCTATCAATAACATTTGTATTGACTCAAACTCATAAATAACAAGCCAAGATATAAGTTACAAGTTACTGTACAAAAGATTTAAATTTAGGCTATTTGGAATTAGATATAAACACATAATTTTAAAATCATTAAAAAAATAAGCTAAAAAACCTTAAATTTAATATATTAATTATGATTTGCTATAAAAATATTAAAAAATACATAAAAAAAATTTAAATTTAATATATCTATTGTTATTTAATTAATTACTGAAACTAAAATACAATTTATTCAATTTAAAAATCCTATAGGCTTCTCATTGCACTAAACTCAATGAAAAAAGAAGAGAGGAAGGAGGTCACAGGAGCAGCCAGGGCTGAAGCGGCCACTTTGAATTAAAGCATATTCATACCTTGGTAAATCGGTAAGTGATCAAGGTTATTTTGGTGAAGCGCCAGTCAAAAACTTAAGCTAAGCATTGGTAAGGGGCATTTATCTTTGTAACTTCATCATAATTTGGGTTAATATGTTATTTTATTAGAATAAATCTCATAAAACCCAGGTGGTGGAATGGATAAGTGGAATGCATAATAATTATTATGCCGTATGGCATTTTTCTTTGAAATGAATTCCCCGAGCCATCCTCCTGTCCTATTCTGCATCGTGGATATTTTTGTGTTAGACCATTGAAATAATTTTCATCGTTGATCCACAATCGGAATTAAGTTAATAAATAATGGAAAAAACGGTTTAGAATGATCTCTCTACGGTAAGAAACTCATTGTAGTAAAACCCTCTACCTCTATTAAAGACTCAAGGTCTGCTGGAGAAGAGAGAATTAAATATTCAACGTCTGCTGCAGTAAAACCCTCTCCCTCAATTAAAGAATTAAGGTCTTTTGGAGAAGAGAGAGCCACGGAATGCGGGAGAAAGCCTGCAAATTGCTGTGAAAAGATTCTAAATCACGCTGAGGCTGAGTGGCAAAGGCATGAGAAAATGGACAAAGCTTCTCAGTTTTATATCAAAGATCTTTTTTCCAAGCTCCAGGATTTGGAGAATAGGTTGAATAGTAGCGTAACTAACTAATACCTTATAGACTATAGTACATTTCGTTTCTTATGAGGTGAAGATAGCATGGGATGTCTATCGGAACAAAGATCAAAAGTGTCACGCTTGTTTGGGACTAAGGTGATTTTTAGTTATAACATTTCCGAACTTGCAAAGTTTGTATGCTACTGTAGTGATGGTTCCACTCAGCTCGACAGATGCCTCGGAAGTGGTAGTTTTCCCAACGCGTGTAAAAGTATGATTACAAACCTCAGCGGTTGAATTTTTCTCTAAATATATTAAAATGTGATCCATTCTACCATCAAGCTTGAATTTGTATATTTGTGTACAGTTAGCTATACATTCTCAAATCTGAGGATCTTTGCCGTAATAACTACTTGTCATGTTGGCATTACACGTAAAAGGAAGAACGCCACTGTGATTGTTTTGTGGTATAGACGATTTCTTCATATTCTTGCATCACTGTGAATAATATCTGGTTACTATGAATTTTTCCATTGTAGTTAGACAAAAATCACATTGCTATCAATCTCTTCATTCAACTGCAAGTTGCTCCCTTGGGGAAATTGCGTTAGCAGCAATATTTGTATTGTTCTTGACGTGTTATGCAAAGGGGAAAAGACTTTCTGGTAGCTCTAGTTAAGTGGTGGAGAAATTCCTGAAGGAATATGCTCATGAAATGCGAACAAGACACCCACACTCTCACCTCAAGAAGATCACAAACAACTTTAGAGAAAAGTTGGGAGAAGGAGGTTATGGTATGATCTATAAAAGAAAGCTTCGGAATGGTTATGTTTTAATAGCACACAAATATATTTCAATTTTTCATGATACAAAGATCCCGTATATTCACTTACGTGTAGAACACAAGCGTAAGTGAAGTACCATATCCAAAGTGGGAGGAGGAAAAATATATGAGGAGAGACAAGGATTAGAGTCTGTGTTCGCTTTCCTAGGACATATGTTGGCAAAGTGAACAAATTTGAGACAATCCTGAGTGAGGGTCGAAGAATCAAGGCAAGGGAGTTCATATACCTACAAGTTGATACCCGAAGCTAGGTTCACTTTGGAAAATCTAGGCCAAATAGATATTTTGGCATGAAGGTCGAAGGAATATTGGTGTTGAACACATTTTTGTAATCCCCCATGGGTAATCCATTAGTCATGGGATTTTGCTATTTATTCTCCACCACTCGATTAAATTGGTGAGTCAGGGACCATTGCATTGCCCACCTCTCTAAGCTGCTCTAAGGGACCTTAGTGGCATTGGGATATTGAATATAATTAATATGTGATCACAAGGTGGACATAAATTAGGAGCCAAGCGAGGAGACTCATCAGAGGAATAGGTTCCATGGAATAGAAAGAGAATTGAGGGTTAACTAGTGAACTCTAATTTCTAAGGAGTAATTACATATTATTTTTACCCATTTGTACCTATCACATGATGACATAGTTGAAACTTGTAATTGAAAACCAAATAAGAAGACAAGGGCAACAAACCCAATTTGTAATGCTCCAATATTGATGGAATCAAGTAGTGTTACAATATTGATGGAATCGAAAAGCATTTAAGCCTCTTTCATGGTTTCTCCTATATTCGATGCAATCATCATTCCGAGGTGCAAAATCAATAGTGAGAAACAATGTTTTTTACTTGAGATGAACTTGGAAACCACTTTTGATGATTTACCACTTAAAATTTTAGCTTTTTATTGTATTACAATTGAAGTTGGTTTTTTTATTCATATTGGAAATCCAATTTTTGTAGATTAAAATAAATGATAGAAGTTGATAGCCTTTTTCTTGTACATTAAATACTCTTTCGCTCTGATTTTCATGATATACTACAGAGTCAAGACTCTTTGGTGGCTAGTAGGGGTGTTGTAACGAGATCTACCTTGGTATTCTCTGAACCTTGGTAAGAGTTTCATAAATCAACATGTAAAGTAAAACCTCTTCAACAACAATTTTATTATGTAGTGCATGCGAAAAACATAGCGACAACATAGAGATGGGGTTTGACAAACTAATCCATGTTGAATCATCAAATGGATACCTATGAGATTTTTTCCACAATAGCATTTTCTCTGTGGGAAGTGCATTATGTAGTTCTAGTGTTAAGTTTTAATGACACACAAAAAATACTCTTGACTTAATGTTTGTTTCTAATTTTAATATATGTCTAATATATCATGGTTGGTTTACTAGGTTCACTTTCATAGTCTACATTTATACCTAGCTCCTATTAAGATACGTTTTATCCTAGGCCTTTCTTAAAACAAGGTTCATTAAACTCTCAATTTAAATATCATTGCATACTTCAACTTCCCAATTGTAAGATGATAATGGAGTGTCCGTTTATATTATAGTTTTTGGAGTTGTTTTAATTTTAATAGTATTGACTTTTTTAAGATGATAATGGAGTGTCCATTTATATTATAATTTTTGGAGTAGTTTTAATTTTAATAATATTGATTCTTTTATTTATGTAAATGAGAATTGATTCTATTTATATATTAAAGTTAACTATATTTTTATAGTATCTTAATATTTTTTATGTTTTAATTTTTTAACACAATATAGCAATAAGCTTTATACAAGCAAGCTCATCTATATTTCATGGTATTTTTTTCTTATGTTATAATTTAATTAATGAATAGTGATTTCAAAATATTTGTATGAAGACATTTCAAACTAGAAAATGATTATCAATGTTTATGTTATTGAGGTTTCAAGAAATCATTACCAAAGTTTATGTTATTAGAGACAAAATAAAGAATGAAGTAATGGAAATGGTGAGATGTAGCTCATAGGTGACACATTGCTCACATTGAAGAATTCACACACACACTCTTAAATTCATCACAACATATGATTATATTTAAAGAAATACAATATAATTTAAAGATTTGAAAAAATTCCTAAAAAATAGGGACTAAAAACTAATTAATATAATGAATCTCAACAATATATTAACAAAACCTAAACAATGAATAAAAAGTGTAATAATGTTTATTTCTAGAATCTTTCCATTATTTCGCTATCATTACCCCTTAATGGAGAAATATGTTCTGCAATACCTAAGACTCTAACTATTATAAATACAAGAGCTTTTTGACTTTTGAAGAAGTGATATAAGTGATCTGAAATCCGTATAAAAAGGAGATAGTGTAAAGATGTCTAACTGTGTTCTTCAACATCACAATGAGGGAGACACTATAGTGTAGGAGTGAAAAAGTGTAGGATGATGATATAGGAGCCAAAAAGTGCAGGCTGATGATATGTATTCTAGGAGACGAAAAGAAGAGGATGATATGTAATGCAAGAGCCAAAAATTATAGGATGAAGAACTTAAACTAAGGTCTATAGAAGAAGGAGGTGTTAAGATATTCCAACACATAGGAAATATTTAAGTACAACTTGGTCTAGTATAGAGTTAGGTATAGAGTTAGGTAAAGTGTGTTTCTTTACTATGTACATTTTGTAACTTAAAATCCGACGATCATGATATGTAGTGATCCGACAGTTCATTCTCTCCTCAGTATTACCGACACTTGATCCGTGGCTGAACACTTGATTGGTCCATGATTTCTATTTAAAGCGTATGGAGGGTCATTTGTAGGGTAATCCGTCTATGAGAGAAGCATATGTAAATTTTCATTCTTTTATTAATAAATTGCCTAAAGTGGCCGCGTTGGCTCAGGCTGTGGACTGTTTCCCTCTTTGAGGGTTTTAACCACGTCAAAATACTGGTGTATTGATCTGTGATCTATTTGTGAGCGGTGTCCTTTGGTGTTCTGTCTAAGGAACTTACCTTGTAAATTCCTACATGGTATCAGAGCTATTTGAGGGCCGCGTCCATTGGTGATCCAAATCTAAAGCCGGTAAAACTGCATCCGACTGCTGTTTCCTAGATCTACTGTTTCTGACTGCTTTCGTGCTGAGAGTACTGCTCTGTTGTGTTGGGAGCATCTATTCCAGTGAGGAACCCCTTTCATTTCACGCGAAAATGTTTCCGGTAGCCCTAGCCGCGTCATTTTTAAGATCTGGGGGCATACAGTGTTTATTTGCAGTTTATAGTTATTTTCTTTTTGTTTATTTCGGTTTCGGTTTATTTAGCTTTTTTTTATTACCAGATCTATACCTTTCATTTCTGCGTATGCTCTTTACCCTGCGACTCTGTGCAATCTGGGAAAATCAGAAACAGAAAGGAAGGATTTTTCTCATGCGTATGCTCTTTTCCGCTGCGCCTTAGTGTGATCTCGGAAAATCAGAAACATTGAGGAAAATATTTAGTTTTCGGCTAAAGCTAACTTCGAGCCACAAGGTTCATTTTTTTTGTATGTCCGTGTTGGGTTTTGTGTTTTTTTTTTTGTAGGGAAAAATAGCTTTCTCAAAGCAAGCACGCAACCCAAAGCATCAACCCCCCCCCCCCTCTCTCTCTCAAACTTTTTGTATAGCTCACTTGGTGCAAAGCTAATTTATGAGAGTAGAGGTCTTGGGTTCAAGTCTCCATTTGGTGGGGGCAGATTTTTTCATTTCCGCACATTCCCGCACTTCGTCGGTGACTTCGTCAATTTTTTTTCAAAAAGCCATAACTTCTTCATCTGGAAGCCATTTTCAAAACCGTTTTTTTGAAACGGCCTAATTTTTCGAGATCTTTCCATTGGTACCCTTAGTTTCATCATCTACAGCTTCAGTTTCTGTTAAAAATGGAAATTCCATGCCAAGTCATTCTTGGTAGCACTAACTACTTCCAATAGTGGTCCTACATTGTGGATTTACTTAGAAGTAAAGGTATTTACAGAATAGCCACAAGCCAAGAGACCAAACCGAAAGATGAAGATAAGGCAGCTAAATCGGAAAATAGGCAAGACCAAGCACGTGGGTTGAAAGGGATGTCTATTTCTCTAGATCTTAGATTCCATATTGCAGAACTTGATACTCTTGATGAAGCACTACAACAAACTACTAAAGTCTTTGGAATTAAAAATGAACTTAAAGCCCATCAACCTAAAAATGAATTTCTTACATTGGACCCCAATAATTTTTCTTGCATTGAAGATTTTTTGTCCAAGTTCAAGAACCTTAGACTTCTCTTGGAAGGAATTAAGGTTAAGAAAGAAGATAGTAGCCTTATCTACTCCATTCTTACTAAGTTGGGACCAACCTATTCTGTGTTTGTTTCCACCTTCCATTCTACAAGAGAAGCCTTCATTTCTCAAGGACAAACCTACAAGTCCCCTTCCTTTGATTCCTTTTGTGATTCTTTAATAAGAGAACAAGAGAAACTCTTACACCTTGGTCTTATTCTTCTTGGAAACTCTTCTAAGAAAGCATTAGCCGCCCAACAACAACCAAATCTAAAGAATCCTAAGAAGTTGTATCCTAGAAAGAATGGTCCTAAACCAAACAAGGGTCCTAAGCAATTTCAGCCTCAAAATGAAAAATCATTTCAACAAAATGATAAGGCAAATAAAAACAAAGTGAAGAAGACTGATAGACATTGCAACTTTGGTAGTTGAGATGGCCACTTAGAATCAAAATGCTTTAAGGAGATGGAAGCCTTGGAAGCAACAATGAAGAAGCATAACATGCATTTGGAGCACTCTTCAACTTCAACTTCATCTTCAGGAATGGAACTTTCAGCATGTGGTTGTTAAGCATCTCGGTCTGGCTATGCACTAAATGTATCTTCTTCTTCTCATTCTGAGGAGTGGCTCATTGATTCGGGAGCTTCTTATCACATGGCCAAAAACAAAGCCATGTTTTCTTCTTTAAATGATTGTAACACCAAAAATATATATGTTGGTGATGATAGATCTCTTAGTGTTGTAGGGATTGGAACTGTTCATATAGACAATGGTGAGTTTAATGATGTATTATGTGTTCCAACCTTATCCTGCAACCTTCTATCTGTATATTAGATAACCCATTCAGGTGAAGGTAAAATCATTGAATTTTCACCTCACGGTGTTGTAATTAAGGACCTAAGAGATCCTAGACAGATTTTAGCTACTGGCATTGCTGATATTTCTACAAGGTTGTATAAGTTTCACAACTTAGGGTCATCAAATCCTCCCTCGGTATTTGTTGCTCATAATGATGAAGTGAGCAAACTTTGGCATGAGCGATTTGGTCACTTAAACTATCGCTCTCTTCAGAATCTATGTAAAGAAAATACTGGTGTATTGATCTGTGATGTGTTTGTGAGCGGTGTCCTTTGGTGTTCTTTCTGAGGAACTTACCCTATAAATTCCTACATGGTTTCAGTGTGGGGTCAAACTTTCAGTCACTTGTACTTCTCCTGAAGTTGATACTACCTTATACCTTCAACTTGTAGGAAAACTTTTGTATCTAACCCATACTCATCCTGAGCTTTCCTTTGTTGTTGGCCTTGTTGCTCGGTTTATGCAAAACCCACGTGAAAGTCATTGGAAAGCAGCTAAAAGAATACTTTGTTATGTTCGAGGTATAGTTCAGTTTGGGATTCATTACAGTGTCGAAGCATCTCCTCTATTGGTTGGTTTCATTGATTTTGATTGGGCTGGTGACCCTGATGATCGGAAGTCTACTACAGGTTATGTGTTAACTCTTGGTTCAGGACCTATTACATGGGCTTGCAAGAAACATGGTGCCATTTCTCTTTCTTCAGCAGAAGCAAAATATTGTGCTGCCGTAGAAGCTAGTAAGGAAGCCTTGTGGCTTCGTCAGATCCTGTCAGAGTTTGGCTTTCAGCAGGAGCATCCGACTACACTTTGGTGTGATAATCAAAGTGACATTCAGCTATGCAAAGATCCCGTCAAACATCAGCGCAGCAAACACATTGAACTACACATGCACTTCATCAGAAAGCTCATTCACGACCATGTTCTTGAAGTGCAATATTGTTCAACAGATGATCAAGTTGCAGACATCTTTACAAAGGCTCTCACAGAGGCAAAGTTCACTAAACTTCGATTTATGGTTGGATTTCAGGAAGTTGTCACTAAGGGGGGATAGGCTCTAGTGCCTCCTTCCTTCTCCTATTGTGTCACCTTTGTAAATCCTTCAATCCTATCCCAAGTTGTTCTTAAGGGTGGATGTTAGGATATTCCGACACATAGGAAATAGTTAAGTACAACTTGGTCTAGTATAGAGTTACAATCCGACGGTCACGATATGTAGTGATCTGATGGTTCATTCTCTCCTCGGTATTACCAACACTTGATCTGTGGCCTAACACCCGATTGGTCCATGATTTCTATTTAAAGCGCATGGAGGGTCACTTGTAGGGTAATCCGTCTATGAGAGAAGCATATGTAAATTTTCATTCTTTTATTAATAAATTTCCTGAAGTGGCCACGTTGGCTCAGGCCGTGGACTATTTCCCTCTTTGATGGTTTTAACCACGTCAAAATACTGGTGTATTGATCTGTGATCTGTTTGTGAGTGGTGTCCTTTGGTGTTCTATCTGAGGAACTTACCCTGTAAATTCATATAGGAGGAAAGGGATCACTTGATGGTTTGGAGTGACAAAGGTATTTTGTCTATAGGGTCTAGGATTATCTCGCCTTGATTTACTAGTGGAAGAGTTGGACTGGGATTTCCCCTAGATAGGGATTTTTCACTCGCTTAGTGCCTACATCTTGTGTCCCTTATCTTTATATTCATTGTTTGGAATTTTTCTTCATGAAAGGAACATAATAAATATAAAGTAGAACTAATAAGAAGAATAGACAAATCACAAGAAAATGTAAGAATCTAAGAGAAATCTACCTAAAGAACCTAATTCATATAATTCCCTAGATTTCTCAATATGGTATCAGAGCTTATGGCATTGACATAAGGGCAGTAAGAAGGTCAAATAGGCTTCATGAAAAGAAGAAAAAGGATAATTTCATAGGACTGAATAGCTAAAGGAAACATAAATTGAGTTATTGGCATATTTAGTTAGCTCCTTCCACTTCCACTAGACTACTGACCCTTGATAATAATTCGAGAATCTTTGCAAAGCCTAAAGTTAGAAAGACCAAATCAATATCCCTGACTAGGTGGAATATCTTGGAGGAAAAATCAAAATCTTGTACAAAAGGGATGAAGTCCAAAATCATAATTTAAATGGTGCTTGAATTCTAAGTGGACCTAAACAAAATTTGGAACCATGGGAATATTGGTGGATAACCAAACTTCATGTATAAGGACTAGGATTTGTCCTATTAACCAACGAAGTGTTTCAACCATAGATCGAATTAATTAAAGGAGTTATAGGCCTAGTTGGAAGACTCAATAAGTACATAATGACACATAAAAAGGGAGTCGATACTCTTTCTATAAACATGGGCATATGTACATGTTGAATACATGAATTGTAGCCTTCGTCACCTAATAAAGAGTCAAATATCTGTAGAGTAAAAACCGCAGTCCTATAACCATAAACAATAAAAAAAACCATAGGAAAAAGCGAGCATTCATATATATATATATATATATATATATATATAAATCAAGTTTGAACAGTCTCATTTGAAGTGGACTTTTGGAGATATACATTATTGTTTTCACAAAGAGAAACATATTCAAAAGGGCATATAATCAGTGGTTGAGAATATTATATTGATATCTTGGAAGCCTTATGATACAAGTGAATATTGGTGGTCGCCCGCCTATTCCACTTGGACTCCCACCATTGTTTCTTTCATTCATTCAATTTCCTTAATTGTAGCACAACTTACTATTTTTGGCGGTCTTTTCGGGTCCAGAACTTCTGATGTTGTTTTGAGGCCCTAAACGACGTATTTTGGAAAATCCACCATGTGAATACGAACGGTGAACTCGGTATTCACTATCAAAAGTTGTAATCCTCATATAGATCTTTCTAACATGATATTGTGTGCATCAAACGAAGATCATATGCCAAAATTATGATCCCACGAAGTGGATGTACCAACTTACCCCAACGGGGCTCATAGTTTGGTGTTTCGTCTCCTATGTTTAGGATTTTTGATGTTTAGCGTTATCCATTGTTTCTCAATAATAAATAGGCCTTCAAGCCTCATTGTAACATAGTTCAAAGGAATGTAGCCACCACATCTCTTCTTAGAGATCAGCTACCATCGCCCGAGATAGTCTTATTTCCATTCTGTTTGTAAGCATATTTTAGTATTTGATATTAATGAAATGTTGTATAAATTTCAAGCTTCATAGCATAACCACATTGTCTGTCATTGTCTTTTAAATCTACAGTTGGTCAAATGAAAAGTCACCATCTAGCTAATTTTCACTCTAAAGCAAATTAAAGTGAATGGGGCTTCAAATTTAATTATATGATTTTTATTTATTTTTAAATGTAGATTATAAAAGTTCATATTTATTGTGGTATGAGAAGAAGTTTTTTTTAAGAAGAGGTGTAATTTCTTTTGCTAACTTATGACATTTTGTTTTTGTTTTTTTTTTCTTTTTGGTGGTCTACTATAAATAAAATAATTTTGTTTATAATTTTGTATAAATTTTATAGCTAGAAAGATTTGAAAGCCAAACAATTATTATTAGGTAAATAGGTTATTACCCATTTGTGTTTTATTATTTTTAAATTTCGTATTAATTTTAGAGCTAGAAAGATTTAAAAGCCAAAAAAATCTTATTAGTTAAATAAGTTATTGCTCATTTTTGTTTTATGTTTTATAATTTTGGATTAATTTTATAGCGAGAAAGTTTTAAAAGTTAAAAATTTCTCATTATGTAAATAAGTTATTTATAATTTTTGTTTTAAGTTAAAAATTTCTCTTTATGTAAATAAGTTATTTATAATTTTTGTTTTATTTTTTTCAGTTAATTATGATATAATGCAACCTCCAACTAAGAGAAAGCTAGTGAATGTGTAGCATTTTCTGTGTGGGAAGTGTATTATGTAGTTCTATTGTTAAGTTTTAATAGGACACAAAAAAATACTCTTGATTTAATGTTTGTTTAGCCTCTTCTGATTTTAATATATGTCTAATATTTTATACTTGGTTTACTAGGTTCAGTTTCATAGTCTACATTTATACCTAGATCGTATTAGGATACATTTTATCCTAGTCTTTTCTTAAAATAAGTTTCATTAAACTCTCAATTTAAATATGATTGCATACTCCAACCTCCCAGTTGTAATAATCAATGGTTTACATGGATTGATTCCAATAAATTATTTTAATGGATTGGTTTTGATGATAGATTTTATACTCTTTAGAAATATACTTGAATACCAACCAAAATAAAAGATGGGATAGGAATAAATTAATACAAAGTGAAATTAAAAAAAATCCTTAGGAAAACTATAAAACCTTAAAATATGATATAAAGTTTGTGTATCGTCATCATTCTTCTCTAAAGTGGGTCCTAATAACTAGAATGCAATTTTGAGTATCCTTTCCTTTTCTTTTGACATGTAGAAACCTAACATCTAGAAGGAAAATTTGGAAATATTGAGAGCATAACATCAAAATAAAGTAAGTATAAATGGTTCGAATTTATCATTATATTTCTTCTAACTAAAATATGACATAATTCTTGTTATTTTTCAAAATCAATAAAAATATTAAAAAAAAATTGGCATAATGTAAGTGATTTCTCTTTATCTTATAGCTTTGAATGACATTTTGTTTACTAATTTTTGTCTTCAATGTTTTTTAGTATATCATGATTCTTATTGAAATTATGCCTTACGACATTTCCTTTGCAACATCTAGTGCAATGCTAGTAATATTTTGAACTATTTAATTTAAACAAATGCTATGTATATATTCAAAAAATTATTGTATAAAAAAATTATTTATTTCACCCAAAAAAGTTCTCATAACTCAATGGTTGGTATAACCTTCACATGAAATTAAAATTAAAAATAAATAATAATGGTTTAAATTTCAAATATTATTATAATTAGAAATTATATTTATTTTCTTAATGTTGTATAATTAAAGTTTAGGCTCAAATTTTAGATGTGTATTTTTTCCATCATTTAATTTTATATTATATATTAATTTTTTCTTATTAAATAATAATAATTTAAAAATATATTATAATAACTATAGATAGAAATTTTTCTCAACAAACACCCTCTTAATTATTTATCATAATATTATATGATAGGTTGAATTAATTATTTATCATTATAATGTTATATTTATTGATTTCCTAGTAAGTATATAAAATAATTTTATCATAGTATTTCTTTTAATTAAGATGATTATATATGTATATAAAATGTTGGATGAGGATGGTGTCTCATAGCATGTTAATGGCCATGGAACAATCTATTAGCTTGGAGGGATGATGGAAGTACTTATACAATGAATTTAAATATGGTATAAAATATGAAATGTAGGATATACATAAAAAGAAAGAGAGTGATGGGAGGAGGAGAAAGGGGTGAAATCGAAAGAGCGGAGGAGAAAAATGTTTATGTGTGTCTATATATATATATATATATATATATATATATATATATATATAGAGAGAGAGAGAGAGAGAGAGAGAGAGAGAGAGAGAGAGAGAGAGAGAGCACATCATTGTGATGCAAAGCAAGGGATAATATGAATTTTACTCCCAACTCCCACGTTAGGGAATTACAAAACTCAGTTATTCCCATCTATTTTTTATTTTATTCATAATCATGTCCATAAATATATCCACAATATCTCGTAAAATTCATTCCTAAACCTTTCCATGGATCTCTCGAGATATATTCATCTTTAAGATCTCTCATTTGTCTCCATATATATTTCCTATGTAAACATATATAATTAGTCTACATCATCATATTATTTTATTGAACATTACAATGAGAAATATTCATTAAATTGGTACATATATAATTATTCTACATCATCATATTATTTTATTGAACATTACAATGAGAAATATTCATTAAATTGGTCCTTTTCTTTCTTCCAGGGTCTTTGATATTTGTTCTCATTTTTGGCATTCTTCCTTATTTGGCATTCTTTTTTTGTACTTGAAAACATAAAAATTATTAAATTCCATATGAAAGAATCATCATCCACCAATTATCCAAGATATTATTTACCATACGGGGTTCATCCATAATTTTCCATCACATGTATGCACACTTATACCTATTATTCGCCTATCTCATAATCATTCACCATCTCCATTATAGCTTTTTTGCTTTCACATAAGGATGCTCTCAATGCTCTTGTGTCAGAATCCCAAGGAACAAAATTTCTTATGGAATCTTGTCCATGTGTTTCTTGTCTCTTTCAAACTTTTGTTTCATAACTTGCATTAGTATATCAAATATTCAACTATCATTACACTCCTACACAAATCCCTTTTTCATCCCTTTTTCATGACTTGAAATATATCTATCTACCTCCTCAATTGATCCAGGTGGATGTTGGTGGCCATCCACCTATCCCACTTGCACCCCCACAATTATCTCTTTTAGTTTTTTAGTTTCCGTAACTGTAGCACAATTTACTATTTTTAGCTGTTTTTCGGGTCCTGAACTTCTAGAGCTATTTTGAGGCCCTAAACGACGTTTTTTGGGAAATCGCGGAGCAACATCGTACCACGGATTCATGTTGTTCTTCCCAAAGTTGTATTGCTCGGACAGATATTTCTAACAAACTATTTCACGTGCCAATTGGATATCGTATGCCAAAGTTACGACCTCGGGAAGTTGATGTACCAATTTACCCAAACGAGGCCCGCAGTTTGGCATTTCATCTTCTAGGGATAAGTTTTTGGATGTCTACATTTTTCCATTATTTCTTAACAATAAATAGGCCTTCAAACCTCATTGTAACATAGTTCAGAGGCATGTAGCTGCCACATCTCTTCTCAAAGATAAGCTACCATCACCCCAGCTAGTTTATTTCTATTTCTGTTTGTAAGCATATTTCAGTATTTTACATTAATGAAATGAAGTGTTATTTCTGTTGCATATCTGTGTTTATGGTTATCTTTGTAATTTGTTCCGTTCCTGTTTAAATCTGGATCAGTGGTATCAGAGTGATATGCTTTTTCTCTGTTTGTTTTTGCATGTCCCCAACGAGGTTGGGATATAAGGAGTTAGGGATTGAACTAATCCAACCTTTGCAAGACCAGCCTCACAAATCCCAACGACCTCCCATGGCGGATGAAGAAAGAAGAGGGAGCAAGAGATCCTATCAAAATCTTGCTCGAAGAAGCCCTCGAGTAGCAAAGGAATGCGATGATGGAAAACTTTTCCCAAAACCTTTAGCGACTACCTAGAGGCGACACATAGGCTTCCAGTAGATACTCTGGAAACGCCACACCCTTTAAGGTACAAGTTAGTTTTGAAATCCCCATCTTCGAGGGTCAAATAGATGCAGATGCCACAGATAAATGGTTAAATCTGCTAGAAGGGTATTTTTCTGTTCATGATTTTTCCAGTCGGGAAAATATTATTTTCTCTCTTCTCAAAGCAGCCCCCCACATCAAGGACTGGTGGAAAACCTAGTGCGAGTAGAAGGATGAAAGTATAGACTCACTACTTTCAGCTGCACCCACTTGGAATTCATTCCGGGGTGCCATCAAGGAGCAGTACTACCCTGTCAAAAGCTGTGAGGATAAATACATAGAATGGACCACGCTGCGACACGGAAGGGACCAAGATGTGCTAGAGTTCACAAACATTTTTCATACCCTTCGCACATAGTTGGGTATCAAGGACTCTGAGTTACATTTGGTACTCAAATATCGTGGTTGCTTACACAAATACATCCAAGAAGAGATGGAGTTCCTAAACATCTCCTCGCTTGGCACAACATATCGATACACTATCAAAATGAGTAGAAGCTCAAACAAAAGAAGCCAGACTTTTGATCTGCAAATCCAAAGCAAGGGAAAGGTTTCCCCAAATCGCAGAACCAAGGACAAAGCCAATATGGGGAAACCCAAGACAACCCGTCGAAACCACAAGAAAAGAACGACACCACAAAGTCGAAGAAGGACATAGGAAAGTGTTGTGAGTCCCACAAGAGCCCTACTCACAACACAAGTGAGTGCCGAACCAAGTAGTCGCTGGGGCCGAATTGAAGGCTTTAGAATCAAATGCATATTCTGACCCGAAGTTACATTACATCAAGGGGAATGGCAAAGGAAAACAGATCATTGATGCGAATCCCAGTGCCACCATTACCGCCGCCAAGATATAGAAGAATGATCTCGAAGATCCAGAGGACGAGGAGCGTCTTTTCCACTCACAAATGTTGGTGAACGGTTCGCTACTACAATTCATTGTCAACAATAGAAGCCAAAAGAACCTCATTTCAGCAGAGGTCATGAAGCGATTGAACCTACTGACTACACCACACCCACAGCTATACAGTATCGGGTGGCTTCACCAAAGACGAGATCTTTGAGTTCGCCAACAGTGTTGCCTTCCCTATAGTATCAAACCCTTCACAGATGAGGTATTGTGTGATGTTTCACCTATGGATGTTTGTGATGTATTATTAGGCAAGCCATACTTGTGCAGGTGACATGTTGTGTATGATTCAAGGCCTCGCACTATTATTATTTCTTTGGTTAATTCATTATACAGGATACAAGAGGTAGCCCCACCTACCACCACCTCTTTGATTACTGCTAAGAAAGGCAGCAAGCTCATCTCACAGACTACGAAATTTATTTTCTATCTGGTTCATTCCCAAAGTAAGGGGAAGACCATTGCCATATCAATGAACCCCACGAAGGGTTCCTCCAAGGTGCAGCAGCAACAGAGGGATACGGTCATGAAAGAACATAGGAATAGCTTCTCCTCACCCACAGGGGCACCACACAAGTTTTAGGTGGGTGAAAAAGTCTAGTTGCACTGACAGAAAGAACACCTTACCAGAACTCATCAGAAGCTCATACAATTCTGACATGGTTCTTACACCATTAACAAGGTTGTGAGAAACAATGCTTTGGAGCACAACATTCCTCCATTCCTTTTCTTGCACCGAGTGTTCAATGTGAACCAGTCTCTGCCATGCTTTTCACCAGTACTAGAGACATCAAAGATTGCAGAACAACTCACTAGGGACCCAGTTCAGCAAAAGTTTCCTCATCTCAAGGAGGAACTCAACGCCATGGGGACCATTGCGTCCTAAGGGGGAAGGAATGATCCAGGTGGATGTTGGTGGCCACCAACCTACCCCACTTTCACCCCCACAACTGTCTCTTTTAGTTTTTTAGTTTCCGCAATTGTAGCACAATTTACTATTTTTAGGAGTTTTTCGTGTCCTGAACTTCCAGAGCCATTTTGAGGCCCTAAACGACGTTTTTTGGGAAATTTGGGAGCAACATGGGCTCTTTGACTGATGATTCTTTTCACAAAGTTGTAGTGCTCGGATAGATCTTTCTAATGGGCTATTACATGCATCAAATAGAGATCTTATGCCAAAGTTATGACACCAGAAAGTTAATTTACCAATTTACCCAAACGGGGCCCAGAGTTTGGCGTTTCATCTTCTAGGGTTAGGTTTTTGGATGTTTATGGTTTTCCATTGTTTCCCAACGATAAATAGACCTTCAAGCCCCATTGTAACACAGTTCAGAGGCATGTAGCTGCCACATCTCTTTTCAGAGATGAGTTACCATTGCCCTCGCACGTTTATTTCCATTTCTATTTATAAGCATATTTCAGTATTTTACATTAATGAAATGAAGTATTATTTCACTGCATATCTTTGTTTATGGCTATTTCTATAATTTTTTTGTTATGAAACCAGCTCACAAAAAGATAGAAAAGAGAGATCCACGCCTTAGAATTCAGCCTCTTCGAGGGGGCAACCTCCTTTACATTACATAAATGAACAATTCTTTGATGATTCAAATAACAAAACCTCATTTCTATATATAGGAGTCTATGGAGTCACAATATAATCCAGCCGACCTAACAATAATAATATAAAGCCACAAAAATAAAAATAGAGGGATTTTATGGGCACATTAATAACAATATGGGGGTAATGGGGGCACATCAATATAAATAAGGGGTATAACTACTATAGTAATGGGGTAATCACTAGTATTATAGGGACCCAACATGCCCCTCTCCTTCAAAAAAGTGTTGTCCTCAACGCTTGAGTAGTTTAGGATACTTCTGCATAAAATTCTCATCCTCCCATGTGGAATCTTCAGCTCATAAGTTCTTCCACTTGATAAGGTACTCTGAAATTGATCAATTTCGTAGCTGTCCAGTTCTTGTTTCTATAACTGCTTCGGGTTCCAATATAATTTTCCCTTCCTCGTCAAGTTCTGGCAATATTGTTTGAACTGGGAGCTTGTCGCCTATAACCTTCTTTAAGCATGAAACATGGAAAACTGGGTGCAATCGAGAAGTTGCAGGAAGCTCCAATTTGTATGCCATAGTACCAATCTTTTGCAACACCTTGTATGGACCATAATACTTTGGTGATAATTTATTATCCTTCTTAGCTTGCTTGAGGGACATTTTCTTACATGGTTGTAGTCGTAGGAATACCCAATCACCTACATCAAAACTTCTTTCACTGCGATGTTGATCTGCCTGTTATTTCATTCTATTCTGTGCCAACACGAGGTTATCCTTTAAGAGTTGGAGGACTTGTTGTTGATGTTCGAAGTGATGTTCCACTGCCTGAACCTTAGAATTTTCTCTTAAATATGATGTGATGGATGGTGGTTGATACCCATAAAGTGCCATAAATGGGGTCATTTTTGTTGCTGTATGAAAGGAAGTGTTATACCACCATTCAGCCAGAGGCAACCATTTGACCCATTGTGTCTGTTTATCAGATACAAAACAACGAAGATATCCTTCCAAACATTTGTTTACTATCTCAGTTTGCCCATCAGATTGAGGATGATAAGATGAGCTATGAGCTAACTGAGTACCAAGACAAGAAAATAATTGTGTCCAAAAATTTCCGATGAAAATGGGATCTCTGTCACTTACAATAATCTTTGGGTTTCCATGTAGCTTTTGAATTGTTTCCATAAATGCAGTAGAAACTGTACTGGCTTTAAATGGATGTGATAATGCACAAAAGTGTGCATACTTGCTAAGTCTATCAACTACCACCATGATGACACTCTTTCCCTCAGACTTGGGTAAACCTGTGATAAAATCCATTGATACCTCCTCCCAACGTTGGCTTGGAATGGATAAAGGTTGTAATAGACCTGGTGTCTTAATTGTTTCAACTTTATTTTGTTGGAAAACCAAACATTCTGCCACAAACTTTTGAATATCTGATTTAAGGCCATCCCAAAAAATTCCTTCTTAACCTTGTGGTAAGTTTTTAAAAATCCTGAGTGCCCTACTAAGGGAGAAGTGTGCAATTCCATAATAATCTTTTGTTTTAACTGGGAATTCTTACAGAGGTATAAGCGATCTTTGTACCATAACGAATCATTTTTCCAGCTAAATATATCAGACGTACTGGAATCTTGTTGTAGCTTTCGAATAAGTGCCCACACTTCTTCGTCATTCTTCCATTCCTCCCTTGCTTCATTTATCCAATCTGGTTGGATGACAGAAACAACACACAACAATGCTTCCACATCCTCATCCTTCCTTGAGAGTGCATCTGCCACCACATTTTGCTTCCCTTTTTTGTAGATGATTTCAAAGTCATAACCCAACATCTTTGTGACCCACTTTTGTTGCTCTTCAGAGGATAATCTTTGTTCTAAAAAGTATTTAAGGCTATCATGATTTGTTTTTACCTTGAAGTGTCTTCCCATTAGGTAGGGTCGCCATTTCTTAAGTGCATGGAGTATTGCCAACATTTCCTTCTCATAAATAGCTTTGCTTAGAAACTTTCCCTTGATTGGACGACTTTCAAAAGCAATGGGTCTTTCATCTTGCATTAGAACAACACCAATTCCATTTCCTGAAGCATCACATTCCACAATAAAGGTTTTTGTGATGTCCGGTGTAGCTAAGACCGGTGCTTGGCACATTGCCTCTTTAAGATGTTCAAAGGCCTTTGTTTCTTCCGGAGTCCATGAAAATGCATCTTTCTTCAATAATGTCGTTAGAGGTGCTGCTATTCTCCCATAATTCTTAACAAACTTGCGATAATACCCTCTCAACCTAAGAAATCCGCGCAAATGCTTTATGGATGTGGGGATTTTCCATGCCTTAATGGCTTTAATTTTGGTAGGGTCTACCTTAACTCCTTCATGAGATACAATATGACCCAAATATTCCACCTCCTAGACTCCAAAGAAACATTTGGATCTCTTGGCATATAAGTGTTTCTCTTCCAATAGTTGTAGCACCCTGTCAACATGTTCAACATGATCCTTCGAAGACTTGCTGTAGATAAGTATATCATCAAAAAATACTAACACAAATTTTCTAAGGAATGGTTTGAAAATTGAATTCATCAAACCTTGAAATGTTGAAGGTGCATTGGTAAGGCCAAAAGGCATGACCAAAAATTCATAATGACCCTCATGAGTTCTAAATGCCGTTTTCGGAATGTCTTCAATCTTCATTCTCATTTGATGATATCCTGAACGAAGATCCAACTTGGTGAAGTAAATTGATCCATGCAATTCATCCAGTAATTCATCAATGACAGGAATGGGGAACTTATCTTTAATAGTGAGCTTGTTGAGCTCCCTATAATCCGAACACATGCGCGATGATCCATCCTTCTTGTGCACCAATACTACTGGAGCAGAGAAAGAACTTTGACTCGGTTGAATTATACCAGCCTCTAGCATTTCTGCAACCATACGTTCAATTTCACTTTTTTGGACATAGGGATATCTGTACGGCCTGATGTTTGGAGGAACACTTCCTGGAATCAGATGAATAGAATGATCATGATCACGCATAGGTGGGAGACCTTTGGGAGTCTCAAATACCTCTGAATGATTGTCCAGGACTTTTTGGAGATCTGGAGAAATAGATGATTCTAATGTGGAAACATCTAGCGAACATAATTGTGCAATTACACCCCTTTACTCCTTTTTTAGAAGCTTTGTCATACCATTAGAGCTTATTATCTTTCCTGGTTTCCCTGCAATACCCCTTAATTCAACTTCCTTTCCTTCCACAGAAAATTTGATGAAAAGTTCTTGAAAATTAAAATCTATTGTACCCAAGGATTGTAGCCATTGGACTCCTAGTACAATATCAGCACCTCCCTTTGGAATGGAAGGCATTGGGCTAGTCAATACATATTCTCCCATGGATAGCTTGATATTATGGCACTTTCCAGAGCAATTTATTGTTCCTCCATTTGCATTCATCACTTGACACTCTGGTTCTGGATATAGGAAGCAATTCAATTCTTTTGCTACCCTACAATGAATAAACTTATGGGTGCTCCCTGAATCAATCAACACTATCACCTTTTTCTTCTTGATTTGTCCTTCTATCTTGATGGTTTGAGGAGTGGTAATTCCCGCCAATGCATTACAAGATATGGTTGGATTTATTTGCTCTTCATCTAGGCTTTGTTCCTGGAGTATATCTTCTTCTTTTGACCTTTCTTGCTCCTTTTCTTCTTCCTCTTCACAATCTATGTAGAATAATTTCTTCTCAGCACACTTATGACCTTCAGTGTATTTACTATCACAACTATAACAAAGCCCTTTTTCTCTTTTTTCTTCCAATTGTTGTGGTGTAAACCTTATAGGTTGTGGAAGACTAGGGGAAACTGCAATTCCGTCTTTATAGTTGTGAGTGGTATGCTTCCTGGTTGCCATAATTTTGCTTTCCATTTTTCTTGCTAACCTGAATGCCTTCTCTAATGAATCAGGTTCCCAAAGTCGAACATCATGTTGGATATTATCCTTTAAAGACCCTATGAACACATCAATCCTATGCTACTCTGAAATATCTTTTACCCTTATGTTCAATTTTTGGAACTCCTCAATGTGCTCCATTATTGAACCCTTTTGTTTGAGACTTATCAATTGGCTAAAAAAAGTGTTGCTTTTTGTATCCTCATAATGTGCTATCAATTCTTCCGTAAAAATTGCCCAAGTGAAAAATTGTTTACGAGAGAAAAGCCATTGATACCATACAAATTGATCTGGTTCCAAATATAAAGTTGCCATACGTACCTTTTGTGTGTTTTGCACATTATTGAGATCGAAGAACTGCTCCATCTGTATTATCCATGTGGCGGGATCCTTGCCATCAAACTTCCTCATATCGATTTTTGGAATATGGTGGGTCTTCGATCCAACATTAGAATCTATGGAATCATGATTAACATTACTTTTGTTCACATCATGAGTTTCCTTTACAACCTTTTCACCATTAGTAAGTATCTCTTGTAGAAAATTTGTCAAATCTGTCTTCAAATCTGCCATGTCTGTCTTCAAATCTGTCTTCAAATTTGCCATGTATTTCTTCAAATCTGTCTTCAAATCTATCTTCAAATCATCCATCTTAGCTTCCATACCCTTTATCTTAGATTCCACGCCATTTATCTTAGCATCTGTTAGCTTTTGTGAGAGTGACATTTGTTGCACTTGTTCTTCTAATTTTGATATATCATGTAGCATTTCTTCCTCTTCTTCATGAGTCATGCTAGAGCTTTCAGGTTCCTTACTAGGTGTTTGCATTTTCTTTCATTGGGGGATCAGCTACCGATAATAATGCTCTACTAGGCCCTTTGAATTCCTTCAAACCAAGCTTATGCAAAAATAAAAAATAAAAACTACACACCTTTTTTTTATTTTGTAGAAGCCTGATATTGAATCTGATGTACCTCTGTAATGTCAAATCATCCAATTCTTAAATTGTGACCTGTACTAGCCTTCTACGTCGTATTTCCAATGCCACTAGTCTGAACCAAATTGGATTCTCCAAGAAAGGGTTATACACAATCGCCCACAGTGACCTGATTATAGACTAGTTCAGTAGAGCGAACTTGTATGAAGTGCCACGTGTCACTGTTTCTACCTTTGACTCTGAATAATATATAAATGAAAACTATAGTCTGTCCTCTTTATGTAACTTCTTACGAAATTTCAATCTGATGCTCAGAAAGAAAGTTATGACGATTTTACCCAGGTCACCTGTTTTGAGTGTAATTCAGGAGTCTGCAAAAATACCAACTTCCTGAGATCATATCTCTGAAAATATCATGCGAAAAGCTCTGAAATTAGGACCCAAGGTTCAGCGCGATTTCTTCTCAAATGGGTTTTTTTTACAACTTCTGAAACGTCACAGAAAATAGGTTATAGCGAAAATGCCACGATGACCTGTTTGGAGCAGCGAAACCCTAGAATCCAAAGCTTCGATACCAAATGTTATGAAACCAGCTCACAAAAAGATAGAAAAGAGAGATCCACGCCTTAGAATTCAGCCTCTTCGAGGGGGAAACCTCCTTTACATTACATAAATGAACAATTCTTTGATGATTCAAATAACAAAACCTCCTTTCTATATATAGGAGTCTATGGAGTCACAATATAATCCAGCCGACCTAACAATAATAATATAAAGCCACAAAAATAACAATAGAGGGATTTTATGGGCACATTAATAACAATATGGGGGTAATGGGGGCACAAAAATATAAATAAGGGGTATAACTACTATAGTAATGGGGTAATCACTAGTATTATAGGGACCCAACATTTTTGCATTCTTGTTTAAATTCAGATCATCAATCTACGAGCAGTTGACTACCTTAAATTGGTGATTTTTGTGTGAATGAAATAACATTCCTATGTTCACTCCTTAGTTAATTGTAATTAATTTGACATTATATTACTTGTTTCGACATGGATGTGACATTATTAAACAAAAATGATATTGGTAAATCTAGGAACAATGTCCTAACTTGCATTACACTATCACATCTTCAACTATCATTATGCTCCTATAGAAATCCCTTTTTCATTACTTGAAATATACCAATCTACCTCCTTACAAAGATCCGTATATATCTACAAGCAATTGACTACCTTAAATTAGTGATTCTCCATATGAATTAATGTAACATTCCTATGTTCACTCCTTAGTTAATTGTAATTAATTGACATTATATTACATGTTCCGAAATGAATGGAACAATGTCCTAACTTACTTTAGTCTACCACATCTTCAACTATCATTATGCTCCTGCACAAATCCCTTTCTCATGACTTGAAATATACTTTTCTACCTCCTCACGAAGATCTGTATATCTACCGGCACTTGACTACCTTAAATTGGTGATTCTCTGTTGTAATGTTCCTACGTTCACTCCTCAGTTAATTGTAATTAATTTGACATTATATTACCTATTTTGACATAGATGTGCTAATATTGAAACAAAAATGATCTTGATAAATCTAAGAACAATACCTTAACTTGCATTAGTCTATCATATCTTCAACTATCATTATGCTTCTACACAAATCCCTTTTTCATGACTTGAAATATACCTATCTACCTCCGTAGGAACCAACGGTTGACTACCTTAAATTGGTGATTCTTGGTATGAATGAATATAACATTTCCTATATTCACTCCTCAGTTAATTGTAGTTAATTTGACATTATATTACCTGTTTAGACATGGATGTGTCATTATTGAAATAAAAGTGATTTTGATAAATCTAAGAACAATGTCTAAATAATAAAAATATTAGATTAATTATATCTGCTCGGTGTTTGCCTAGACAGATTTAGCAAATCATATCGTTTGATTTTCATCTTCCTCCATCGAATCAAATTTTACCATGTTGCAGGATCTCATGACTCTTGAATTGGTGTTGCAAATTTTACCCTACGGTATTTAGGAGTTCAACATGCTCAACAAACCTTCGCAAGAAACATATATCAACTTTTAAAACTCTAGCTGTAATTGCACCATTATCAGCTTCACCTTCTCTAACGACTGTTGCTCGAGTACCGATAAGATGGAAATATGACATGAGAGTGACCCTGACCAACCCCAAAGACATCTTATTTCACGCAACCAAATTGAGCGCCCCCCCGGTTGCAAGCCTAAGTAAGGACTAAGATGTAACTCCAAACATACATTGGTGGAGGTGCTCCAAGTGATTATGTGTGGCTCTAAGCGATTCATTGGTTGAATCCTCTGCATGTCAACATACATTAAATGAAAGCTTGTGCACACTCCAGAGCGTTGCAGAGAAGTCAGTGAAATACTCCCATGCCCAAATAGAAAATACTCCTATGTCTAAGAGGAGCAATATGACTGTGACTAGAGTTTTGATGTTTGGAATCAATTTGTAAAGAGTCCTACCTATGTTGTTATTCAAAATTTATTGTCTATTTATTGAGTTAACACTAAATTATTTATTCCACTAACCACTTTTCCTTATACATGAAGATCAACGTAGCAATTTTTTACAATTTACAAATAGGTGTTCTCAAAAAATTCCTTTCACTTGAAAATTGTCGGTTATTATTATTATTATTATTATTATTATTATTATTATTACATTTTAAAAAATGGTTATGTTTGAAGTGTATTTTAAAATTTTTTAGTTTTTTTTTTTAATTACAAGAAACAATTTAACAATCAAGTTTTAAAAGTGTATCAACAATGAAAATTATTTTCTTAAGGATCATTAAGTTTAGTAATTTTATATGATGTGATCCTTTTTGAATAATAATAATAAATCAACTTACCTTTCAATATAATAACTAAAGATACTTATTCCTGCTACTATTACTTTAACAATTTAATTATGATAAATTTTCCTCTTTATTAAAAAAAATCTCTATATAAAATAATATAAATACATCACCTTTTCTCAACACTATCCTAACATCTGATCAACAAGATGTCACATGCTATTTGTAATGCCATGTGGCTTGATAGTCACCGAGGCATGCCCACCGATCGAACAAGCTATAAAAATGGACGAAGTGCAACCGAACAGGCGAGACACATATGTGCGGGCGAGGTGTGGTTGCGAAGTTATAAGGGGCAAGCTGGGAACTCTACCCACAAGCTGACCAAATAGATTTGCGATGACGGGGTTGCAAAGGTGGGCAGTCCCACGAGCTAGGTGGGCCGACCTAACCTTCGAACAAGCGTTGCAATGTTTAGTGAGTCGGCTGAACAAATAGAGCGAGGGTTGGCCGGTTGGCATGACCCCGCCACCCATCGTATATATTGGCGAATGGGTGGAGCAAAATGGAAGGCAATCGATCAACAAACATCTTGAGTGGATCACCGAAGATATAAGTGTGAAGGTGAGGTGTGAGCTGCGGCAAGGGTGCAGCTGATGTGCCTGCACCGCGGGCAAGACTTATGAAGGAACGGTGAAGGGCATGGGTAGACTTGGTGAAGTGCAGGTGTAAGGTGAGTCGGGCAAGGGCCGCATGAAGGCGCACCAGCTGGCGAGCTGAGGCACATGGGCGACCCATGGGTTGGGCGCCCACTGAACGGCACGATCCAAGGGCAGACGGGCAACCCGGGTGAGGGTGCGGCGTTCATGTCGGGTAAGCGATCGGTTAGACATTACTTAAGTGTGGGCTGTGAGGTGCGACCAACGTGCAAGGCATGCACGAGTTGGTGAACCCGACAGCAAACAACATGGTTGTAAATGCCGGTGGAGATTTTGCTCCCGATCATCTATATTTTCATAAACTCATAATAAAAAATTATTATTGCATATGATGATGTCCTCTCTGCTATGTTGAATGTTTGTGTTTATATGTTATGATGTTAGTGGATTCCACACATTAATATTGTTGGTTAAAGACGATGAATGTTAGGTATAGTTCGCAAAGTAACTCAACAATGGAACATGTTAACTAGTTAGGCGGTGCTGCACGGTTGCTAATTAACAAAAAAATAATTAGGGGCATGACAGATGGTATCAGAGTTACTTGCAGAGAATAGACATGTATGCAGGAAAAAGTTATGGAGAAATCATGGATTTATAGTCTGGGTTTCATGGACTTGGTGGTTCATTGAAAAACCATCTAAGCTCTGGTGGACTCACGGGCTGCTCATAGCTTCATGATGACACAGTTAGCAAGAGAGGTTGGACTGATGATCTTCCCATCAAATGTGGAAGCGAAGGTAGTGAACTCTAAAGCTAAAGTTGCGGGTTTGGCACATGAAGTTCTTGTGTAGATAAAAGACTGGAAAGGTTAGTTGGACTTCACGGTGATGGAGATGAATGACTTTGATATGATATTAGGGCAAGATTTCTTAAAGGTCAACAAGGAAATTGTTGTCCCCTTCTGTGATGAGGTGTTGTTGGTTGGAGAGTCACAAAATTGGACTTTTCCCACTCATAGGCAAAGGCGGGAAGTCAAGGTGCAGCATGTTTCTGCAATACATTTAGAGAAGGGTATGAAGGAGTCAGATACGGAGACATATGCAGTGATGTTCAAAGGAGTCAAAGGTGATGGAGTGGGGATGTCTGTTCCAGCTGAGATTTCTGAGGTGCTAGCCAAATATCTAGATTGGATGCTTGATAAGCTACCAAAGAAACTTCCACCAAGGCGTGCAATATACCATAGCATAGAGCTTGAGCTAGGGAAACAACCTCTAGCTAAAGCACCTTATCGGTTGTCAAGACCTGAGTTGGAGGAGTTGAAATGACAGTTAAAGGAGTTAACTGATGTAGGTTTCATCAGACCTTCAAGTTCCCCCTATGGTGCTCTGGTATTGTTACAACAAAAGAAGGATATGAATGAGCTACAAATGTGCTTTGATTACCGTGCTCTTAACAAGCAAACAGTGAAGAACAAGTATCTGTTGCCATTGGCTACTGATTGCTTTGATAAGCTTGCAAAATACCGAGTGCTTTCCAAGTTGGACTTGAGGCATGGGTATTATCAGGTGCGGATAACTGAAGGAGACGAGAAGAAGACCGCGATAGTAACAAGGTATGGTAGCTTTGAATTCCTTGTTATGCCATTTGGGTTGTGCAATGCTCCTGCTACGTTTTGCACTTTGATGAATTATGTTCTACATCCATACTTGGATTCGTTCGTAGTAGTGTACTTGGATGATATAGTGTTGTATAGTGACAACATGGAGGATCATAAGAAGCACTTGGTGATGGTGTTCGAGGCACTGAAGGCAAATCAGTTGTACTTGAAGAAGTCTATGTGTGTGTTTGCTCAGACCGAGATTCCGTTCCTTGGACATATAGTGGGTCAAGGGTACATACAGATGGAGCTTAGTAGAGTGAAGGTGATCGAGGACTGGGTTGAACCAAAGAATTTCCATGATATGAGGGTGTTTTTGGGAATGACCAAATACCAATGGAAGTTTGTTGAGGGGTACTCCAAGGTAACATCATCATTGACAGACCTGTTGAAGAAAGACAAGAGATGGAGTTGGACAGACAAGTGTCAGGTGGAATTTGATGATTTGAAGAAGAGGATGGTTACAACACCGATATTGAGGTTTCTGGACTTCGAGCGACCCTTTGAGGTACAGACAGATGCTTTAGATTTTGCCATAGGAGGGGTTCTTATGCAGGATGGGCATCCGGTGGTGTACGAGAGTTAGAAGTTGCAGGACAGAGAACAGAGGTATTTGGTCCATGACAAGCAGATGACTGCAATCATTCACTATCTTCATGTGTGGATGCATTACCTAATCGGGAAGTCGTTTTTTGTCAAGACGGACAATGTTGCAGCAAGTTATTTTGCATCACAACCGAAGCTTTCTGCAAAGCAAGCTCATTGGCAGGACTTCTTGGAAGAATTCGACATGACTATTGAGTATAGACTAGGGAGACTCAATGGGGTAAGAGATGCCCTTAGGAGGAATGGACAACTTGCAGCATTGGAAGGAGAAGACCAATAGCAAGGAGTAGAAGTCGAGTTTAGATGTCAGAAGAAATGTAGAATAAGCTCAGCGAAAGTGTTGAGAATGATACTCAAGCACAGAATATAGTGAAGTAGATAAAGGAGGGGAAGACACGAAAGTTCTTTCTTCGAGATGGATTCTTCTTCTTTGGAAACCGACTCTATGTTCCAAAGTCATTTGGGCTGAGGAGGCACCTTTTGAAGGAGTGACATGACTCACAGTGGGCTAGCCACCGAAGGCAGCATAGTTCTTTGGCATTATTGAAGAGAAGATTATTTTGGGAAAATATGTGATAGGATGTAGAGGAGTATGTACATATGTGCATCATTTTTCAACAGGACAAATCAGATAATTAGAGGAAAGGAGGTTTGTTGCAGCCTTTACCGATTCCTCAGAGGCCATGGATGAGTGTCTCGATGGAATTCATTACTTAGTTGCAATAGGTACAAGGGTATAATGGAATAATGGTCATGGTTGATCATTTTTCCAAGTATGCTGTCTTTGTTCTAACAAAGATTTCATGTGGAGCAGAGCAGACTGCAGAGTTGTTCTTCAAGAATGTAGTGAAGTATTGGGGGATGCCATTAAGTATTGTGTCGGACTGAGATCCGCGATTTATAGGCAGATTTTGGACCACATTGTTCAAGTTAGTCGAGACATAGTTGTTGATGAGTTCGAGTTACCATCCGCAGAAAGATGGATAGAATAAGAGGATCAACACATTGCTGGAGGATTACTTGAGACATTATGTGACGACTAATCAGAAGAATTGGCCTGAACTCTTGGATGTGGCTCAGTTTAGCTACAACATTCAAAAGAGTTCTGCGACAAGGTACAGTCCATTTGATTTGGTGAATGGATAGATGCCAGTCACACTCCATACTATAGTGATAGGAGGTTTGTTGAGAAGTCCTCATGCGAAGAAATTCATGAAGGCATGGGATGAGACCTTGGAGTTGGCATGGTTACGCTTGCACGAAGCTACAAGGAGAATCAAGAAATGGGAAGATAAAGGAAGACAAGATGCACACTTTAGTGTGGGAGATATGGTGTTTCCCAGGATTACAGGAGATTAGTTTCAGCCACCTAAGGGGACTATGAGATCATTGACAAGGAAATATGAGGGACCATTCCAGGTGAAGAAGAGAGTGGGGGAAGTTGCTTATGAGCTGGAGCTTCCACACCATATGCATATGAAACATCCAATTTTTCATATGAGTTAGTTGAAGAGATGTAAACTTGATGCTGGTCATCCAGAGAGGGTGTTGGTCATCCAGAGAGGGTGGAACCACCGTGAGGACTATCCATGATTATGGACAAGCCTCATCTTGAGATTGACAAGATTCTAAGTTATCGATCTACAGGAATTGGTTGCCACATGAGATGGGAATTTCTTGTCAGATGGAAGAATGCACCAGAGGAGGATAGCTGGGAAACGGAGGACTCACTTTGGAGATGGAAGCTGAAGATTACAAAGTATGATAGGAAGCTACGGAGGAGAGCTGGATTTCCAAGGACGACAATGCTTTTGGGTGGGGGAGAATGTAATGCCCCGCGGCTTGACAGTTGCCTGGGCACGCCCACCGAGCGAACGAGCTAGAAAAATGGACGAAGTGCAACCAAACAGATGAGACACATATGTGCAGGTGAGGTGCGATTGTGAAGTTATAAGAGGCAAGCTGGGTGCTCGACCCACAAGCTGACCAAGTGGATTTAGGATGACGGGGTTGCAAAGGTGGGCGGTCCCATGAGCTAGGCAAGCTGACCCAACCTTTGGGCAACCGTTGTAATGTTTGGCGAGTCATCTGAACAAATAGAGTGAGGGTCGGTCTGGTGGCACGACCCCACCACCCATCGTATATATTGGCGAATAGGTGGATCCAAACAGAAGGCAATCAATTAACGAACATCTCTAGCGGATCCAAGGAGACAAGTGCGAAGGTGTGGTGCGAGCTATAGCAAGGGTGAAACTCATGCGCCCGCACTACGGGCAAGACTTGTGAAGGAATGGTGAAGGGCGCCGGTAGATTTGGTGAAGTGTGGGCGTAAGGTGAGTTGGGCGAGGGCCGCATGAAGGTGCGCTTGCCGGCGAGCTGAGGCACACCGGCGGCCCACGTGTTGGGCACCCACCAAACGAAACGACCCAATGGCGGATGGGCGACCCAGGTGAGGGTGCGTTGTGCACGTTAGGTAAGTGTTCGGGAAGACATCAGTTATGTGTGGGTTGTGAGGTGTGAGAAATGTGAAAGCGGTGCATGAGTTGGTGCACCCAGTGGCAAACAACACGATTGTAAATGCCAGTGGAGCTTTTGCTGCAAGTCATCTATATTTTCATAAACTCATAATAAAAGATTATTATTACATATTATCATGTCCTCTCTGCTGTGTTGAATGTTTGTGCTTGTATGTTATGATGTTAATGGATTCTGCACATTAGTATTGTTGGTTAAAGATGATGAATGTTAGGCGTAGTTCACAAAGTAACTTAACAATGGAACATGTTAACTACTTAGCTGGTGCTGCACGGTTGCCAATTAATGAAAAAAGAACTGAGGGCATGACACTATCAATTGGAGGATGGGTGAACTGAATATTCATTAAAAAACCAATTCACCAACACGCTACCAACCTCCTTTCTTACAATCTTGTAACCAGCGTAGCCTCTTCACTTGCTTGATGAAACTCACATTAAGTAAAATTGAATTGATATAAGTTTTAAAAATTAGTAAGTAGTTTTCCTATAATGGTTCCTCAAGTTCTTATTCGCTGCAACGATAGAGTGAAGTCTAAAATAATGGCTACTTCACTGGACTCTCTAAAGCCCCTTATATGACTGCTTCTAATTCATCTGGGCTACATAGGAATGACTATCATTTCCAGAGTTTCTTGCATTTCCAACAAGATCATTGTATTTCATAATTTTTTATTGAAACTCACTTCCACCCTATTTTCTTTTCTAATATCAAACATAATTCTTATTTTCGTATTCAGGATGGCCACAACATGTGGGTATTCATACTAATTCTGAACCTCAAGGGTATTTCACTCATGAGAGATACATTTTACAAACATACACTTTGATTATGTATAAATCAAATTTCACAGTACAATGTATATACCCTCACATTTAGAGAATATAACTAAAATCACAATTCTTTAGATTGAATAAGTCTGACAAATCTAGTACCTCCCACTTTTATCTGATAGAAAATGATAGTCATAAACACTTTTAAGAGAAAAAAGAATTAAATATTTGTAGTGGTTTTCTCTGAAATTTTCTTTTAATTATTTTCTACATATGGTGAATTGTTCAGAATTGAAAAATTTGATATGAAGAGCAAGTATGGCCATCTTAAAGTTGTGAGTGTCATTTTGTGCGTTGGTGGTGCAATGATTATGACTTTCTGCGAGGTCATATATTCCTCACAAATCCTAATAGCCTTGGATGCAACAAATGGATGTTAGAGCCATAATATGGCTTGTGGCCTATTTATTTTTGTGTGGATGGGTTATTTCTTAGGTGTTTATCTCTCTTTTTGAACTTATGTACATAAAAAGATAGATGATAAATCCTAATAGCCTTGGACTCAACACATGGATGTTAGGGGCCATAATATTACTTATGGGCTATTTATTTTTGTCTATATGGGTTATTTTTCAGGTGTTTATCCTTCTCCTTAAACTTCTGTACATAAAAATATAGAAAAAAAATCATTCTAATATAGAGAAGACATATTGTCTAATATTTTGATCACAAGAACCAATTTTTCGGAAATATCCAACTCAAGTGCCATTAACTACAATTATGTTGTTCCTTATTGTAAAGAAAAATGTTGTCCAGTTTAGTGGCTTTAATCTTGAATCCTAAAACCTCTGCTTGGAGCTAAAGTGGGACTTTCAACTTCTACGCATTCTCTACTCTATGAGGTATAATATTTGGACTTGATTCTTAAACATATTTTCCTTTTATTATTTGAAAACCTAATAAAAAAATTGGTTTGAAATCATGAGTTCATATTGGTGCAAGGACTCTTCTCCATTTGTGGATTGTACAATTTTATTGTATCCGTGTAAAAGTCCCAATTACAATGTTTCACCCCACAACAACATTATTGGTTTCAATCTTGGAACTTGTTATCCTTCGTATAAAATTATAGCTACCAAGGTCACCAAACATACCTTTGTCACACACACACACACACACACACACACACACATATATAATTTAATGTTTGGTGCCATCTCACAGTATATTATGAACAACTTTGCTTCTTCTGCAGTTTGTTGGGAGCAATCTTAACCGTCACGTGACTTTATATGGTATTGTGGACCAAAGCAAAGGATCATAAACTTACACACTAATGGATACAATAAGAGTGGTGATATTAAGCATTTATTACTCTAAGATAATACCTATCATCAACCCTAACCCTTGGTTGTATAATTTTCTGGTAAACTTATTTCAACTTTCAAATCGTTGAAACAATTCCTACAATACAACGTTTTTAGGAATCTCATTTGAATGCATTCAAAATTAGACAAAATCCTTAAAAGCATCATTTAAATTGAAGACAAAAAAGAAGATCCTGGTAATGACTCACGTTTTGTGCCCTTATTAGACAAATATAGACTCTTGATTTATTGGTCTGCTTTCTTTGACAAAATGTTCAATATTAAAGGAAGTGATACTTGAACTTACGTAAACGCCATCCACATATGTTTATACAACTTTAAGATGTCTTATGTTATTACTAAATTATTTTAAATTTTTGAACTTTATCGTAATCTTATTTGTGTATTTTCCTTGGCATTTGTGATATATGCAAGTGAAATGAGATGACTTCGATATTTTGTTTGTTATCACATTTGTTTTTTTTTTTTTTAAATATAAAAAATCAGAAGGAGATTGTTAATTTTTTTTCCTATTTAGACTTTTAAAGAGCAGTGTGCTAAATACTCATAATTAAACATGAATGGATAATTTTTTATATTTATAATGATATAATGTTTAAAAAATAAAAAATATTATTTTTTAATATATTTAAATATTCATAATATTATTGAGTTGAGAGGATTATTCTATAACTTAGTTAGTCCATCATCGAATTTGAAATTTTGTTCATGTTGGCAAAAAAAAAATCTAAAAAATAAATAAATAACTATACAAAACATTTGCTCATGTCCACCAAAATAAAATAAAAAAATATAAAAACAAAACAAAAAAATAACTATACAAAACATTTAAATAACGTTGGCTCATAAACCAATTTGCATGTGAAGAAATTGGATCCCTCTCGGCGTATGTTAGATTTGTATTTGAGATGGATCTATGGTTTTTTTTTTTCTCAGTAAAACTATGCTATTATATTATATTATGTACAGATAAACATTACAGACAGAAAAACATGTTGCCCAAGGCCGACTGTGGCACTGTGGGTTGGCTTCTTGCAACTCCCAAATAGCCCTTACAGGGGCGACGTTTCCCTCCGGAGTTGCAACCAGTACATCAAAACACATAATAGTTTTCATTCCAGACCATGAACACCCACGCAGGGGCGACCAACTAACTGAAACAAAGCATATAGAAACCTGGACACGAACCTTAAAAACTCAGACATAAACATGTGACTTATCCCATACCCAGACACAGATAGCGAACGAGACAGAAGACTTAAACAGAACCTGAACAAAAAGATGGTCGACGCAGCCTGCCGCGGAGTGCTACTCCTCAGGCTTCTCCTCAATGATTGGAACCCATCCATAATACTCAGGGACGCCTTCCCCTTCTTCCTCTGCAACGTTCTTGGAGGACGACGCTTCCGGCTTCTGAGATTGGGCGGGAGCCTGCTCCGGAGCTCCTCCCGTTCTTTCCTCATCAATTGCCGGATGTTCAGCGAATGGCGTTGCCCTGCTGCCCTCACCGTCTTCATTTTCCTTGGTATCCTTAATGAATAGGACGGAGAGGTGAGCACTAATGCTTCCAAGAGTAAAAACAGCAGTGCCAAATGCTGGAAGGGAGGGTGGTTCTGAGTTGGGGCCGCCCGCGTCCATGAATTGGGAAGCCTGCATGTGGGTAGCCCCGGCTCTTCTGTGACAGTAGCAACAGCAGCAATGGTGGTGGGAATCCGCTGCTGGATGGCGTGAGGAGCTCCCTCGACCAGAGCCGCGTCTACATGGCATTCTTTCCCTTGGCTTGACCATTTTGGCAGAGGAGCTGGCGGTGAAGAACAGAGCTTCAATCGCTGGAAGCCCCTGCTCGAGTCTCCTCCCAACGCAGCGAAGTATTCTCTCCTCGCCTCTTGGCAATAACACAATGTAACCCGCAACTCTGTCACCAGGGGGGACAGGCGCGAAATATTCCTTAGCAGCCGCAACACCTGTAACATCCACAGCGTCTGCCAGAAGGAGGAAATTGCCCAAACCAGCCTGCGCAGCGAGCCTCTCACTCTGAGTATGGTTCGTCCCCATGCCCATCTCAAATTTAACCAACTCGACATGCTCTTGAACCTTGGGCGCCATAAATGCGCTCTGCAACCGCTACAGTTCACCTTAGGTTTCATTGAAGACTCTGAGCTAATGCCTCGGTATTTAATACCTCGGCGGCGTTCTGTGTGTCCTCCCTTATATCACCTCGAGGCGGCACATGTTGGCCATGTGGCCTCCTTTCCTCTGCCGTGCGAACACCCGCATCCGGGGGAGATGGATCTATGTTGGTTATAATTAAATTTTAAGATTATTAATTGTATTTTGATTTGTAATTTATAATTAATATTAATTGTATTATTATCAGTCTATATCTATTTTAACATGGGATTTTCCTAGAGAGGGATAAAATCTCCTTTCACTCTTAAAAAGGTTTGCATCTCAAGGGATTTGATCCCTCTCAACAACGTTTCATAGATCCACAATGAATATGGATCTAAGTTTGTTTTATTAATAATTATAATTATTAATATTATATTTTATATTTTAGTTTTAGTTTTATGTAATTTGACTAAGTCAAAATGTTTTATTGATAATTCTAGTTATTATTTTTTATTTTTTATATTTTAATTTTAATTTTATTTTAACTAAGTCAAAATGTTTACAACATCTCTACATACTCGGCTAGAGAGGGTCTCTCTAAGAACTTACTTTTAACCTTTAATTATTTTTTAATTGAGCCCACATGTAAATATTTACAAAGATTTACACCACTACATCTCCCCATAGTTTTTGGCTTTTAGATTTAATTTTTAAAATGTTGTAAAATAAAGTATTTATAGAATATTTTGATTTTGAAATGAGTTACAGTTTTTTGGTAAGTCGTATTGACAAACTATGGTATTGGCTCATGATATTATAACATAGCCTATTTACAACTTAATTATATCCATGGTAAATTGGGGGTGAATATTGATGGTTAAAAATCTTGTTATATTTTATGTTTATTGTAAGTGTTAAGTTTTAATTTTAAAATTGTTATAAAATTAAATTAAAATATAATATTTATAATTTTTTTTTGAAATTTGTTATGATTTTTTAGTATGAGGTATTGGCCCATGGTATTATAAGAAGTCCTATTTAATCCAAAATGATGGTTATTATTCAAATATTATTATATGGTTACGAAATCTTTGTTTTAATTTATATGATAAAATGGATGTGAATTTATAACTACTGTTAGGATTCCAAGAAACTCTCCTAGGTTGTAGCTCAGAGATGCCTGGTAACATAAATTCAACTATTGTTGTAGGTTTAATGGAAGGAATGATGGTTTGTTTCAAGCTAGATAACCACTTCTACTTTGTTTCACTCTAGACATGCATGAACACCCTCGGACTACAAGGCTTTAGGCCACCAATGCTCACAGTTTTAGATATTAGGTGAATATGGAGAATACTAACCACACCAGCAGATACACAAGACCATGTGATGGCCGGCTGCAACTAGTAAAGAAACCTGTAAATCTAATCTATTAATGCAAGGACAGGATGATAGATATCCTACATTAGATATAAACAAACCTGAGCGACCTATTCAATGATACATTCAATAGTTTAACACAGAGATAAGATGACAATTATCTAGTGCTAAACATCTAAATATCAAGAACATAGAATATCAGGCACAAGTTTGGAACAGAGGAAAATGAACAGTGAGCAGTTAAAATCAAAAGAATCTTGTATTAGTTGAAAATGAAGATGAGACGCTGCAAGTGACAAAATGTCTATAGTCTCTAGAAAATGAACCTTACATCAAATGCCAACCTTGATTACATCTCACTTCTGGATATTTATAAGTTTACAATATTATTGCACTTGGACATTCTAGGTATGGAGGGGTCATAACTGACCACCAACTGCATTTAACTGCCTGATGGAGTCTCTGAACGTGTTTTCTTGCTTCAGTGGGTGAATCTGATCTGTTCAGGTGTTGTGTTGTCCTTTTAGGCTGTTGGAGTGCTTGTACCGGTGGAGTGCATGACTGATAAATTCAGTTACAAAATCGTGCTTGTCCTTTTCTCCTTTCGGCCATGATTTTTGTTAAATATGGTTGTTGGGGGTCTAAATGTGACTAATGATGGTCGAGCTGGTCATCTCCTTCTTCGGGAAAACAGAATGGTCGAGGACGTGGAATGCATGCATACGTGAACGATTTGGATGAGCAATAAGAATGGCTGTCAGATCAAGGAAATGGATGGCGGAGATGGCTTAGTGGATGCTATCAGCCAAGGTGGGAGCGAGGTGAGTTAGGGCCTCTATATCTCCACCAGACAGATCAGATAGCCATCGGGCTACGGAGCTGCACGGACGTTTAACGAGCAGGGTAGATTGGTTGGGCGGTAATGGTTTTTATTGCACCGCTTTAGGGCGTAAAGTGGTAAAAGCATGGGGCCGAGCGATTCCATTCAGTGATCGACACAAAGCGGCAGATGAGAGAGAAAAACCACTCTCATCGCGCGCTATCGATCGATCAAATTATCGGTGCGATGAAAGCGAAGACCGTTAGATCTTGGCAAAGATGATCTCATGGTGGGGAGTGGTAGAGTGGGTCTCCTTTATCAGGTGTTACGGGAACCGTTGGATCAGCGGGGAAGATCAACAGTGGGAAAGTGATGAGAGGTTTTACAATCGCACGAGGGCGTATGGTAAGGTTTCATGGTGGGTTTGGGGTTTGGAGCTTTGGGCTAAGGTCAAAGGGGGTTACTTTGTCGGGTTTAGGAGAAAAATAGGGAAACAGAGGTCGTGGAGAGAAACCGAGGTAGAAGGAAAAGGGAAAATGACCCATGAGGGGCCCCTTTGAAGACACCACCAATCAGACTGATATTTTCTCTGAAATTAGAAAGTCAGCGCTGCATAGTAGGGCTAACAACTACTATTTATATGTGTTTTTAATTTTATTAATAAAAACAAAATTACAAACAAAAAAAAAAAATTAACATCTACACCTATATTTGGTTGTAGAGCGCTTGACACCACAATTATTAAATAATAATGGTTTAATAGATGCAATCAGTTGATATGTTGTGATTTGATGGGACCATGAATTTGATATGAGATTCAAATAATTTTGTAAACTTACGGAGTGAAATTGTGTATATTTTTAGAAACACATGTTATATGGGGACACAAAAAGTTTGTAATGAACCAAGAATTTAGAAATAATTTTGGACTAAGTGGGTTGAGGTTAAATTAGTTCTTTTAGATGTAACCCTTATTGATTCTAAATTTAAATGCTATTAACCCAAAACAAAATAAAATATTAGTTTTACTCCTAGATTAAAGTTATAAAGTCGAAGCGATATGGGAGCAGGAAGTGTGATTTTCTAAACATCAACCGCTAGTGTTTGACGCAGATGGCTTTTAGAGGGGGAGGGAGCAGGGCTCCCTCCTATCAAAACATGGTAATGGAAAAAAGGAAGGGGATTAGGATAGGATTCGGGGAACATGAAAATGGTATGTAAAGAATGTCCATGGGTCAATAGAAGTAGGTGGAAAGGATAGAGAATAAATGAAGACAGGGGCCCAACAAGGGATAAAATGGACCAGCAACAACATCAGAAGTCAAAAGGATCCACAAGGTTGCATAAGCCAAAAACAGTGGTGATCCCAATGACATTGATCATCGATCTTGAGACCCAGACCTTTACGGAACATATGACGTCATATGTTGTCATATGCTAGTTCATGGGTCTCTGGCCTAGAAAAAAATCTTTGTACAATTGGATCAAACATCATTGGAAACCGAAGGGAGAAGTAGAGATACATCTAGGGTCAAAAGGATTTTTCACCGTGGTATTTTCAAATATGGAAGACAAACACTAAATATTTGATGGTGGTCCTCATTTCTTTGCATTAGTGGCTTTATGCATGAGTCCATGGATGGAAAATTTCACTCGAGAGAAGGAAACCTTTACATGCATCCCAATTTGGGCCATGTTGTATTCCCTTCCCCTGGACTAGTGGATTCCTACAAATTTAAAGCTAATAGGAGATTCTCATGGAAAATTCATTAACATATCAAAAGTAACTTTACAAGGCAGATACAAAGTATATGAAAAAATTGGGGTTGAAATGGATGTCTCTAGAGCTCTGCCTAAAGCTATCAAACTATAGTTATGTGACGAATTTTGGTTACAATTGGTGGACTATGAACAAATCCCTTTTAGATGTGGAGGATGCCATGAAAATTTCCACCTGATAAGGGAATTCCCCTTAAGAAAAATGGAGGAACAGAGAAAAGAGATAAACCTAAAGGATGCATTGGTTGTTTCATACCCACTCCGAGGGGCAGTCCTAATAGAAGACAACAACAAAGAAATTAGGGAAATATCATAGGAATATCTTTGAAGTCCTAACTAAGGAAAACCCAGAGGGACAAGCTGGGGAAGAAAAGGACATGAAGGAAAAATGAGAAGGAAAAGAGCAAGAAATGGTGCACTCGAATGAGGACAATGAAAAACAAGGAGATATCCCAGATCTATCAAAATATTTTGAGGGAGATGCAGAAATGACCATAAGAAAAGTAGGAATAGAGGATCTGCAATTGCAGGAGATAATGAAGTTGGTAGGAATCACCCTCGAGGATATGGTGGAACAAGCAACGAATCAAGGGATAGAAATAATCAACGTGGACCAAATGGATATAATCCAATATCTATACCTGATGAGAGAAGAGACAAGATTATGGGGGTAGAAAAGACGACATCGAGAAAAATAATTCGGATCTTTGAAGGGACCTTATCTAGGAGTAAAAGAAACAATATCTCATACAATTTTAGCACCATGACGAGACAACAAAAAAGTGGGGGGAGCCAAACAATGTCTCCCTCAAGGAGATGAGAGCTATGTTAATAAACTCAGGTAATATGAGAGTGTTAGGCTCACCCTCCTTAAATCATAGTTAAATCATGAAAATTTTATTATGGATTATAAGATGCAATAGTAGCCTTAGGAGAAAAAAGTTGTTAAAGGAAAAGATTCAAATGGAACAACCTGATATCATTTTTTTGCAAGAGTCAAAGTGCTTGGTAGAGAAGATAAATGAGTTAAGTAGGAGATTAGAGAGAATGTATGACATAGTGGAGGTGGAAGGGAAGCGTTGGGCAAGGGGATTAGCCATCTACTGGAACCCCGAATCCTTGATCTCACTAGACTCTAAAGCAAATAGATCATACTTATAAGTAGAAATGCAGGTTATAGTAACCTCAGGCACAATGGTGCTTACAAATTTTTATGGGCCCCAAAGAATTGAGGAGAAGGTTAAGCTTCTAGAAGATCTGAGTAAGATCAAGAGTAGGAAAGGGCATATCCCTTGGGTTTTGGGGGGAAGACTTCAATATGATAACCTATCTATCAGAGAAGAAAGGAAACTAATGAAGAGTGGATAGAAATGTGGAAGCATTTAAGTAATTCATTGAGGAGACAAAACTCATTGATATGGAAAGAATGAATGGATGCTTCAATTGTAGTAATAAGCGGGAAGGAAAACATCAAGTGGCATCCAAACTTGATGGTTTTTTAATCTCAAAAGATTTACTATTGAGAGGGGTAGATGTGATAGCAAATATCCTTCCCTATGGGGGCTCTAATCATTGGCTAGTTCTTTAAATGCTACAACTAGTAGGTAACCTAAAAAATAGGACTTTGTATTTGAAGCCTTTTGGTTAGAGAAACCTACCTTCATGAAGAATATCAAAGGATGGTGGGAGGAATGGATCTCAATGAGAAGCGTGAAAATATACAACCGATGGACTAGATTAAAACATATTAAGTTGAAATTAAAGAAGTGGAATAAGATAGAATTTGGGAACATCTTTCAAGTGAAAAAAGGAATTGGAACAGAAAATGGAAGCACTACAACAATGGAGGATCTCTAAAGGTTACTTAGAGCACAACAAAGAAGAGGAGATGGAATTACTAAAGATGTGGGAGGATAGATGTAAACAAGAGGAAATTCTATAGAGAATGAAATCTCGAGTGTTATGGCTGAAGGAGGGGGAGAGAAACATTAAATTCTTTCACTAATCAACACTCGATCATAGAAACTCCAATAGAATCCTTAAAATAAAGGATGAGAGGGAGAAAACTTTCTAGGCTCATCAAGACATTGAGGAGGTCTTGGTCTAGCACTTCCAAAAGATAGTTGAAGAGCCCCAAGTGCAGAGAAGTGAAGATATCTAAATGATTGTGAGGCATATCACTCAAGAGCACAACAAGAATTACATAAGTTGGTCTCTATGTGGGAAGTGGCATTGAAAGTGAATAAAATCACTAATATAAAATCCTCTAGACCGGATTGATTTACTATATATTTCTTTAAATATTTCTAATATATTGCCAAATATGATATTTATGAGGTGGCGGCAGACTCCCAAGTGTCAAAAATAATTCTCAAACCTTTGAATTCAACTTCTATAACCCTTATTCCCAAGGAGGAATTAGCAAGACCCTGGAAAAGTTCAAACTGATAGTGTTGTGCAATTTTTTTCATAAAATCATTTCCAAAGTAGCAACTAATTGATGAAAACAATTCTTCCTTATCTGATCTCGGAGGAAATATCAAGGTTTGTGGAGGGGAGACAAATTTTGGACAATGTAATCGTAGTGCACGAAGTAGCTCACTCACTAAACACCCAGAAAAGGGATGGTATGATTATGCAATTATATTTATCTAAAGATTATGAAAAGATCAACTGAGAATACATGATAGTAGTGTTACAAGCATTTGGCTTCGATGAACACTAGATTATGGCAATGGTTTCATCACCTAGTTATTTAATTCTAATTAATGGAGCCCCATCAAAACCTTTCTACCCATCAAGAGGAATTCAGCAAGGGGACCTATTGTCTCCCTTCATATTTATCTTAATGATGGAAGGACTTGGGAGGGCGATAGGAGCAGCCAACATAGGAAGGATGCTTAAGCGACCACTCATCAACAATTTGTGGATGATACCATGCTTTATGGTGTTCCTATGGTAAAGGAGGCACGTCATTTTAAAGCCATTCTAGAGACCTTCATGAAGGCATTAGGTATGGAGTTAAACCACTCAAAGTTTATGATTTTATATTTTAACACTTACATTGCTATCGAGAGAAATCTATCAACTATTATAGGGTTCTAAAGGAAACCCCTCCATTAGAGAAAATTTCAACCTAAAAGTGCCCATGAAATTTTCACGTAATTTCCATGTCATAATATGTAAACCAGTCAAATGATTTTAAAAAGAGGTACATGTCCTAAATAATTTTAAATTGTTCAATTTGGTCTCCGTGAAATATTTTATTATTACTTTGGGTACTCATGAAATATTTTATTAATGTTATTTACCTATCTTACCCATATGAATTAGAATATCCAAAAGGTTGTTAATGCAATGTAAATATTGATATTAGTTAAAAACTATAAATTAAAAACGTGGCCACATTAATAACCATGTAAAAAAACAGCAAAGAAAAAGCTAAATATAAAATATATATAGACAGTTAAATATAAAATATAAATAGAGAAAATTATAGTTAAATATAAAATAGTTAAAATTAAAATATAATTGTAGTTAAATGTAAATTAGTTAAAAAATAGTTACAAATAAAATATAGTTATATTTAAATATAAGATAGTTAAATAGTTAAAAAACATATTGTAGAAAGGGAAAATTACCATTCTCACTAAAAATATAAAATATATATTTAAATATAGTAAAGTATGAAATAGTTAAATATCTAACTATAAAATAGTTTAAAAATGTATTCCCAAAGGACAAATGATTGGATTCCACTAAAAATATAGAATATATAGTTAAATATAAAATAGTTAAATAGTTAAATATAATTAAATATAAAATAGTTAAATAGTTTTAAAACATATTTAAGAAAAGACAAATTACCATATATGAAAAATATATATTAAATCTCTCGAATATAGATAAAAGTAAAGTAATATTAAAAAAATTGTACACATGCCATTTTTTATAAATTTCTTGATTTTTCCTTATCTAATGCCTTCTAAGTATTCAGGGGTTCCCCTAATAGTGCAAGCCTCGAAGAAATCAAGTTGGGAGAGAGCAATCTCCAACCTTGAAGATAGGGTTAAAAGATGGATGGTGAGAGCACTGAATTTGTTGGGGCAATTGGTACAAGTAAAGGAAGTGTTGCAAGCTATCCCAAGGTATATGTTATATGTTCTTTCTGTGCCTAAGGGAGTTCTCCAAAAAATAAGGGAGGTCCAAAGAAACTTCATGTGGCAAGTGGCAGAGGAAAAACGGAAATGGGCACTGGTGGTGTGGAACACAGTATGTAAACCCAAACATGTAGGATGCCTTGGGCTGCAAGACCTTGAGATAATTAATAGAGAAAATGGAGCCAAATTGTTGTGGAAATGGTTAAAAAGAGGGGAGACACCATGGGAAAAATTATAGAAAGAAAAATATGCCCCTAATTGTCAACTAAAATACCTAGTAAGGGTCACGGGTTCAATCTAGGGGTTGGATATATGGAACCTCGCATGGACTAACAAAGAAATTATACAACATAGCTTTTGGGAAATTAGAAATGGAAAGGACACCCTATTCTGGGAGGATTCCTAGCAAAAACAATTGAAATTAAACAAACCAGAATGGAAATGTCTACAAGTAGCCACAGAGAGATAGGGGAACAAGGAAGTCCACCAATTATTAGCTCAAGGACTCGAAAATAACAAATGGAGAAAATGGAACTTAAACATCCTCCACTAGGAAAATTTGAGTGATTCACACAAACAAGATATCATAGAGGAACTCAATGAAAGACAAATCTTGGTGAATGATGGCCAGGACCAACTCCAATGGGGGCATTGAGAAGGGAGAGATTTCAACCTCAAGGAAGCCAAGGCTTACCTTCGAGCTGAACATCTCGAATTCAATGACCCATCTTGGAGTAAAATCTGGGTTGCCTCTCACTGGCTAAATATTAAAATGTTTTTATGGTTAATCTTGCGCAAGAAGGTGTTAACCTGGGAGAATTTAGTTAAGTAGGGGATGATTGGTCCATCATGGTGTTGCCTATGTGAGAGAGAAGAAGATAACCTTAACCACCTTCTGAACACCTGTAGATACACAAAATCTCTATGGGAATGGCTTACCATCATCTACAGACAAAATGATAGAAACAAGGAAAGTATACAGGAAACAATTAGAAAATGGATGTTACAATATACTAAGAACGAAGTGGTGAACATGATTTGGAACTTGATTCCAGGATTTATCCTTTGGTCAATCTAGAAGGAACACAACCGCCAAATATTCTATGATAAAAGCTCCAGGTTGCAAACCTGATGGAAGAAATTTGTTGTTACCTTAAGGAAACCATCAATAGCATAAGAATTCAAACCTCAGGGGATCAATCTTCCCCTTGGAAAGCGATAATTTTAATGTTTTTTGACCTGGATTACTTGAGTGGTTCCAAACACAGACCTAGAGAAAGCCATAGAAAGTTGGGCTCTAAAGTGTGGCAGGCTCGTCCAGAGGGTTTTTGGAAATTGAATTTCGATGGAGTGTTCAAGGGAAACCCAGGTAAGGCTAGAGCAAAAGGAATCATTTGGGACTGGACAAGTAAAATTCAAAATTTAATTCTTCATCAATATGGGACAATCCACAAATAATGCAGCTGAATTCCAAGCCTTAGAGCAGGGGTTGGAAATGTTGCGATGAGGGAGAATGGTGAATGTAATAGTGGAGGGGGATTCTACTTTAGCTATCCAAGTGACACATAGACTGCAATGTGGCTCTCAAATTAATAAAGTCACGAATAATTGGCGCCTCGCCCAAATAATCCAAGGGATTTGGGGAGTTGAAAATGGTGGAGTTTTCCTTAGTAAGACTCTCGACTAATGTGTTTGCGAATAGAGTGGAAAACAAAGGGGTCGAGAGTGCCACGTTTATCACCACGTTGGCCTAGGAGTACATGGTGGATAGATAGCTAAAAGATGACTATCGAGCACTAGCAGAGTGATATCACTCCTCGTAAGAAGGATGAAATGATCTACACAGGGTGGGCCTAGATGAGGGTAGTGACTGACCTGGTGAAATTAATGTTTGATAATCATCATGAGTCGACAAGTAGCGGTTATTAGGGATGATCGAGGAGGTACATGGTGTCAAGATATGAAGGACATGATTGTTGCTGATGGGAAGGAGCGAAACCTAGTTTCACTCAATCGTCAATAAGGAGGTTGCATAAAAAGAAATGATGGTTTAAGGAGTGGAGAAGGATAATTCCCAAGGCAGAGTTGTACTAGATTAAGATAATGGAAATAATGACCTTACAGAGACCATATGCTGAGGTGTCTAAGAAGAAATATGGCCCTATCCTCGCACGAATGTACTATAACACCATCAGTAAGCAGAAGTTGTCAGAAATAGATGGGGAAGGTGCTCAAAGGATCAAGCAAAATGATTTGTTGTGGATGTTTCCTTCATATGTTGAGGATGGAAGATATCTTGGTTTCATAATTATAATTTTGAAGGATACAAGGAGGAATAGTAGTCAGAGAGAGTTTGTTCATAAGAGAATTGTGACCTCCAAGACAATTATGACTAAGGGGAGAAATGTTGGCAGTAGGCTGCGGGGGAGACTAAGAGTTGATGCTTAGAGATCCTCGGTTGGTAAGAAGACTAGAATTGAGTCAGGTGCATATTGGTGGCCACTCGCCAAGTCCACTTGGACCCCCAGCATTGTCTCTTTCCACTTTTCAGTTTCCTTAATTGTAGCACAGTTTACTATTTTTAGTAGTTTTTCGAGTCTTGAACTTCTGGAGCCGTAAACGAAATTTTTTTGGGAAAAATGGGAGAAACATGGGTCCATGGACTAATGCTTCTCCTCCCAAATTTGTAGTTCTTGGATATATCTTTCTAACGAGATATTGTGTGTATCAAACGGAGATCGTATGCCAAAGTTACGACTCCGAGAAGTTGATGTACCAATTTACCCAAACAGAGCCCACAATTTGGCGTTTCATCTTCTAGGGTTAGGTTTTTGGATGTGTATGGTTTTCCATTGTTTCTTAACAATAAATAAGCATTTAAGCCTCACTGTAACACAGTGGAGAGGCATGTAGCTGCCACATCTCTTCTCGGAGATAAGCTACCATCACCCTAGCTCATTTATTTCCGTTCTTGTTTTTAAGCATATTTCAATATTCTATAGTAATGAAATGAAGTATTATTTCCACTGCATCTCTGTATTTCTGGTTATCTCTATAATTTGTTGCATTCTTGTTTAAAACCAGAACAGTGGTATTAAAGCAGTATGCTTTTTTCTCTATTTTTCTTTGCATGTCCCCAACAAGGTCAGGATATAAGGAGTTAGGGCTTGAACTAGTTGAACCTTTACAAGACCAGCCTCAAAAATCCCGATGGCCTCCCATGGTAGATGAAAAGAAAGACGAGGGGGTAGGAAATCCTATTAAAATCTTGCTCGAAGAAGCCCTCGAGTGGTAAAGGAACGCGATGATGGAAAACTTTGCCCAAATCCTTTAGCGACTACCCAGAGGTGACACATCGGCTTCCAACAAGTACTCTGGAAATGCCACACCCTTTAAGGTACAAGTTAATTGTGAAATCCCTATCTTTGAGGGTCAAATAGACATAGATGCCATAGATAAATGGTTAAATCTCCTAGAAGGGTAATTTTTTTCATGATTTTTCGAGTCGGGAAAAGATTACTTTCGCTCTTCTCAAAGTAGCCCCCCACATCAAGGACTAGTTGGAAACCTACTGCGAGCATAAAGATGAAAGAACAGGCTCACTATTTTTAGCTGCAACCACTTGGAATTCATTTCGGACTGTCATCAAGGAGCAATACTACCTTGTCGAAAGCTATGAGGATCAATGCATAAAGTATACCATGTTGCAACAGGGAAGGGACCAAGATGTGTCAGAGTTTACCAATATTTTCCATACCCTTCGCACAAAGTTCAGTATCAAGGATTCGAAGCAGCATTTGGTACTCAAATACTGCAGCTGCCTGCACAAGTACATCTAGGAACAAATAGAATTCCTGAACATCTCCTTGCTTAGCACGACATACCGATATGTCGTCAATGTTGAGTAAAAGTTTAAACAGAAGAAGCAAGACTCTGGATCTATAAATCCGAAGTAAGGGAAAGGTGCCCCCAAACCACAAAACAAAGGACAAAGCCAAGGCGTGGCAGCCCAAGACAACCTGCCAAAGCTCCAAGCAAAGAATAGTGTCACAAAGCCGAAAAAGGACACTGGAAAGTGGTGTGAGTTCCATAAGCACTCCACTCACAACACAGGTGAGTGTTGGGCCAAGCACTCATTAGTGGCCGAGCTAAGGGTTTTAGAATCAGATACATGTTCTGACTTTGAGTCAAGACCCAACAAGTGGAATGACAAAGGGAAGCAGATTATCGATGTAGAGCCCAACACCACCGTTGCCACCACAAAGATCTAGAAGGAGGAACCTGAAGACCCAGAGGAGGAGGAGCGTCTCTTCCACTCCTATATGTGGGTAAAGGGTTCCACACTACAATTCAATGTCGACAACGAGAGCCAAAAGAACCCCATTTCGGTAGAGGTCATGAAGCAGCTAGGCTTACTGACCACAACACATCCACAACCGTACACCATCGGGTGGCTTCACCAAGGACGGGATCTTCGCGTAAGCCAACAGTGTCTTCATCCATACAACATCAATCCCTTCACAAATTTCTCCCCTTGATGTTTGTGATGTATTATTAGGACAAGCATACTTGTGGAAGTGACATGCTGTGTATGAATCAAGGTACCGTGCTGTTATTGTTACTTTGGGAAATAAGTTGTACAAGATACTGGAGGTAGCACTGCCTACCGCCATCTCTTTGGTTACTGCGAAACAATCCAGAAAGCTCATTTCCAAAACTGGGAAATTTGTTTTCTTGATGATATGCCCTCAAGGAAAGAAGAAGACAGTGGCCTTGACCTCCCGATAGGGCCCCTCCGCATGACAACTATAGATGGGCAAGGTCATGAAAGAGTATGAGGACATCTTCACCTCCCCCGCAAGGGTTCCTCTGCACTATCAAGTCAAGCACTCCATCAATCTAACCCCATCTGCATCACTACCCAATGGACCAATATATCAGTGCTTTGTTTTGAAGAATGATGAAATCAAGAGGCAGATTCAGGAGTTGTTATAGAAAGGTCACATCCGTCCGAGTTCATCGCCTTGTGGGAGCCCAGTCATGCTGGTACAAAAGAAGGATGGGACTTGGAGACTCTTTATTGACTACTGGGCATTGAACAAGATCACTGTCCGTAATAGGTACCTGATCCAAAGGATTGATGACCTCCTGGACCAATTGAAGGGGGCAAAATATTTCAGCAAGATTGAGTTGAACTCGGGATATCACCAAGTACCAATCGAACCCTTCGATGTGTGGAAGACTACCTTCAAAGCCAAGGAAGGCCTTTTCGAATGGTTGGTTATGCCTTTCAGATTGACAAATGCTCCTACAACCTTCATGAGGCTTATGGATGACATCTTGTGGCTGTTCACAAACTCATTTGTAGTGGTATACTTGGATGGCATCTTGATCTTCAGCTAGAGTTGGGAACAACACCTCCACCACATCCAACAGGTTCTCCAAACACTGCGGAAACACAAGTTATATGCCAATTTGGAGAAATGCACTTTTAGCATGACCTAGGTTCAGCATCTGGGATACATTATTGATTAACGAGGAGTGCATGTGGATCCAACCAAGATCCAGGTCATTTAGAATTGGCTATCTCCAAGCACTTTGACAGAACTCTGCAACTTTCTAGGTCTTGCCAACTTCTACTGTAGGTTCCTGTTGGGATTTTCTCATATTACTTGGCCCTTGAGTCAAGTCACCAAGGAAGGAGCAAAAGAAAAGTTCTTTTGGTCTGAGTCTCAACAAAAGGAATTCATAGAGTTGAAAGATCACCTCTGCTTGGCACCATTTCTCGCATTACCAAAATTGCAACAACCATTTGAGGATGAGACAAATGCCTCTGATTATGCTATTGGTGCAATCCTTACTCAACACAGGCATCCAATGACATATCACAGTGAGACACTTTCAGACACAGTATGGAAGTATCCCACTTATGGCAAATAAATTCATTCCGTTTTGCAGGCCTGCCGACAATGGAAGCATTACATTTTGGGGAAGGAAACAATCATCCACATAGACCACCAACCTTTCTAGTTCATACAGACCCAAGGGAAGTTGCAGAATGATCGCCATCATAAGTGGTCCACATACCTGCAACAATTCCATTTGAATATCAAGTATAAGAAGGGAAACACCAATAATGTTGTAGATTGCCTCAGTCGACCATCAATCATGGCGTTAACCACCATGCTCAACTTTTGTGGGCACGAGACTTGTGATTGGCCACTTCTTTACAAAAGCAACTTAGAATTTAGCCACACATACCAGACACTCTTGGAGGGTTAGGATCTTCTGGATTATCACCTCCGGGATGCCTTGTTATGCCACCTAGGTAACCTTTATGTTCCTTCAGGTGAGCATGCCAAGATTATTTGGGAAGCAAACTACAATCGACATGTTGGCAATTTCGGGGTCGAGAAAACGATAGCAGTATTGTAGAAGTATTTCTATTAGCTGAATCTTCGATAGGATGTTGGGAATTACATCAGATCATGCACTGCCTGCATCATTTATAAACCGACCATCAAGAAGCAAGGCCTCTAAACCTCGCTGCTTACCCCTAGTCGACCTTGGAAATCTATCTCCATGGATTGCATGTTGGGTCTCCCTTCTACTAAGAATGGAAACGACTGTGTTTTCATGGTTTTCGACAAGTTCTCAAAGATGGCCATTATGGCAGCCTACAAGAAGAATATCATAGTAGAAGCCACTGCTAAACTCTTCTTTGAATGAGTGTAGGTAGACTTTGGGATCCCACAGTCTATCATCTCATATTGGAACAGCAAGTTCCTCAGTACATTTTGGTCCAACCTCTGGTCGATGCTGGACACCAAACTCACTAAGTCCACAGCCTTCCATCCTCAAATTGATTGCTAGATAGAGGTTGTGAACAGGATGATCGTACACATTCTGTGCATGTACAACTCAAAGCATCCATGCACATGTGATGAGAGCCTCCCCTATGTTCATCACGGCTACAACTAGGCTCTCCACAGCTTGACTGACCACAACCCTTTTCAGGTGGGCTTGGGATTCTAGCCACTATGTCCCATTGATGTGGCCATGCCATTTGCAGCTACTCACGTAGATTTGGCTCATGTATAGTTTGAAATAGATAAGGAAAAAAAATTCATTGAGTACATCCAACATATTCGCCGGCAGGTCCACGACATTCTATAGAAATCAAATGCCAATTACCAGTAGTGACATGATCAACAACGGGTGCCACACAGGTTTCAACTAGGTGACAAAGTTTGGTTGCATTTGCAAAATGAATGCTTACTGAAGCTTATCGGAATCTAAGACCACTCTAATATGGTCCTTACACTACTACCAAGGCTGTGGGAGACAATTCATTTGAGCTTAGCATTCCCCCATTCCTTGGCTTGCACCTAGTGCTCAACGCGAACCACCTTCTACCATACTTTCCACCATTACTAGACACATTTGACATTGTAGAACATCTCATATCCACAGAGTCAAATCCAGATTGCATAGAACAAGTTGCAACTGATTGGATCATGGACACATAGATAAGGCACACTTGCCAGGAGAATATCCAATTGTATCGAATTGTCAAAGAAGGCTAACTCCTTCATCAGGGCAAGTGGCTCACTAGGGACCAAATTCAGCAAAATTTTCTTCATCTCATGGAGGAACTCAACGTAACGGGGACCATTACTTCCTAATGGGGGAGGAATTATCCAAGTGGATATTGGTGTCCACCTGCCAAGTCCACTTGAACCCCCACCATTATTTCTTTCAGCTTTTCAGTTTCCTTAATTGTAGTACAATTTACTATTTTTAGCAGTTTTTCAAGTCATGAACTTACAGAGCCATTTTTAGGTCCTAAACGATGTTTTTTTGGGAAGCCTAGGAGGCACATGGGTCCATGGACCGATGTTTCTCTTCCCAAAGTTGCATTTCTTGGATAGATCTTTTTGAAGAGATATTGTGCATGTCAAACACAGATCGTATACCAAATTTATGACCCCTGGAAGTTGATGTACCAATTTACCCAAACGGGGCCCACAATTTGGTGTTTCATCTTCTAGGTTAGGTTTTTGGATGTTTAGGATTTTACATTGTTTCTCAACAATAAATAGGTCTTTGAGCCTCATTGTAACACAATGGAGAGGGATGTAGCTGCCACATCTCTTCTCAGAGATAAGCTACCATTTCCCTAGCTAGTTTATTTCGATTTATGTTTGTAAGCATATTTCAATATTTTACAGTAATGAAATGAAGTATTATTTCTGTTGCATCTCTATATTTATGGTTATCTTTGTAATTTGTTGCGTTCATGTTTATATGTTGAGGATGGAAGATACATTGGTTGCATAATGATAAGTTTGAAGGATACATGGAGGAATAGTAGTGAGAGAGAGTTTGTTCATCAGAGAATTGTGACCTCCAAGACAATTATGACTAAGGGGAGAAATGTTGGTGGCAGGCTGCGGGGGAGACTAAGAGTGGATGCTCAGAGATCTATGGCTGGTAAGAGGACTAGAATGGAGGATGTGACAAGGGAGGAAACACTAAAACCTTAGTGAGAAATATGGAGGCAGAGGTGGTGAAAGAGAGAACCATGCGTCAAATGGAACACCAGCTGCAACTAAAGGAAATTAAGCAACGACTGTGACTTGTAGAAGAGGTCAGGCCAAAGGGTGGCAAACATAAAGTGCCTGCAAGATGATAGAATTTGAGATATGAACAAAATATTCTCAATTTACCTAAAATATATCCATAACCTCGATATCACACTGGGATAGGAACAAGGAGAACTAACCAGAATAACAAAATATAGGGTCATACAGGTAATTAGAGCTAGTAGAAAGCAACCAACAAAGAAGACAACAGGAGTGACATAAAAAAAAAACTCTATAGAAGATTACACCTATATCTGGGTCATGTGTGGTAGAAGCTCCATCAATATCCCTCAATAAATGATCATCATTTTGTGTCTAGTTTTGTTTTATTTTTTCAAGTGGCTTTGTAGGCCGATTCATAGTAATATGATGATAGGTAGGTTTGTAGGTGTACAACATAAACATAGATTTACATACAGACTGCACTCAATGTTAAATAGCTAAGTAGTAATATAAGAAAATAAAATTTTGCAAATATGTCTAGGAGATACATAGACAAAAAATCCTTATGGCATGTATGGCTAAGTTTTTGTGCAAGACTATATTTTACTGTGACTTGTCTCATTTCTAGTTTTGGCACACTAGTAGGTTATGATGTAGTATATTGTTCTATAGTAATATAAGGTAGTACGTTATGATGTATTGTATTGTTCTATAGTAATATAAGGTTTTCTACTAACTTAACAAAAAAAAAGCTATAAAGTCAAAAATACATCAAATGAGATAAAATTAACTAAATTAAGAAATATATTAAATAATACTTATCTAGATTAAGAAATTAGGTTTTTCCATTAAAATTAAATAAATTATTCACCAATATATTCAATTGAAGATAATTAATTAGGGATAAGGTGGAATAATAATTGTTCAATGAAAGTCCATAAAATAGAGGCTATAACCAGGGGAGAAACCAAAAGAAATAGTTGGACATAAGAAAGAAAGAAAAGTTACAATAAATTATTAGAGTTAAATTATGAAAGGAAAAATAAATTTAAAAATAGATTTTAATATTATAAAAAAAATTATCTTAGCTCATAGAATAGTTTAATTATGTATTATATCATTCCATTAAGCTACATACCAACCTAGATCCCTGTTAACTCTGAATCTACCAAGAGTAGACATTTAATTGTAAACTAGAACAATCATGCTTTCAATGTGAAATTAAGATGATTTTGATTTTAGTGGTCACTGCGTGAGACCTATAGTGTGGCTTGGGAAGTGACCATTGTGTGTCTTAGGGAATGACCATTGTGTGGCTTAGAGAATGAATCATTGGGCATAAACTTAAAATTAAATTTTAAGATAATAGAAAAAATAGCCAAGCTCATAGAATAGTTTAATTATGTATTATACCATTTCATTAAGTTATATACCAACCTATATCCATGTTAACTCTAAATCTAGCAAGAGCAGACATCTAATTATGAACTAGAACAATCATGATTTCAATGTGCAATCAAGATGATTTTGATTTTAGTGGTCACTACTTGACACCCATTGCGTCAGTTGGCGAATGACCATTATGTGGCTTGGGAAATGAGTCACTGGGTGTTGGTAAGGTAAATCCCCTCTGCGGACAGAGGCGATCCCACTAGCCTATCACAGAACTAGCCACAAAAAAACCACGCTGCTATGCAAGTTCCTAGTTATGCATCAAAGGTGAATCAAGAAGACTAACCTGGAGTCCAACGCTATGATTGAAGCAGAGTTGATATCCTCGCTCCCTTGCTCCAACAGATCATAAACGAACACCTGCACATGCAAAGGAAGAGACAAATACCAACATAGAAACTACCAAGGCACAACTATATTTCAGTCAGAAAGGAAATAAATCAACATATCACCATGGCAGATAATGAGATTGGAACTATAATAGCAGTCACTCTGATCCAGGTGGATGTTGGTGGCCACCCACCAACCCATTTGGACCCCCACAACTGTCTCTTTCAGTCTTTTCAGTTTCCTAAATTGTAGCACAGTTTACTATTTTTAGCAGTTTTTTCGGGTCCCGAACTTCCAGAGCCGTTTTGAGGCCCTAAACGACGTTTTTTTGGGATTCTGGGGCAACATGGGTCGTAGACCAATGTTGCCTCCCAAAGTGGTAGTACTCGGATAGATCTTTCTAACGAGCTATCGTACGCGTCAAACGGAGATCGTATGCCAAAGTTACGACCCCGGGAAATTGATGTACCAATTTACCCAAACGGGGCCCACAATTTGGCGTTTCATCTTCTAGGGTTAGGTTTCGGGATGTGAAGGGTTTTCCATTGTTTCTCAACAATAAATAGGCCTTCGAGCCTCATTGTAATACAGTTCGGAACAGTTCAGAGGCATGTAGCCGCACATCTCTTCTCAGAGATAGCTACCATCGCCCTAGCTGGTTTATTTCCATTTCTGGTTGTAAGCATATTTCAGTATTTTACAGTAATGAAATGAAGTATTATTTCCGCTGCATCTTTGTATTTATGGTTATCACATCTCTGTATTTATGGTTATCTCTATAATCTATTGCGTTCCTGCTTAAATCCGGATCAGTGGTATCAGAGGGGTCTGCTTTTTCTCTGTTTTTCTTTGCATGTCCCCAACGAGGTCGGGATATAAGGAGTTAGGGCTTGAACTGGTCGAACCTTTGCAAGACCAGCCTCACAAATCCCGACGGCCTCCCATGGCGGATGAGAAGAAAGACGAGGATCAGGAGATCCTATCAAAATCTTGCTCGAAGAAGCGCTCGAGCGGCAAAGGAACGTGATGATGGATAGCTTTGCGCAGATCCTTCAGCGGCTACCCAGAGGCGACGCATCGGCTTCCAACAGCGACTCTGGAAACGCCACACCATTCAAGGTACAAGTTAATTTTGAAATCCCCATTTTCGAGGGTCAAATAGACGCAGATGCCGTAGACAAATGGTTAAATCTGCTAGATGGGTATTTTTCTGTTCATGAATTTTCAAGTCGGGAAAAGATTGTTTTCGCTCTTCTCAAAGCAGCCCCCCACGTCAAAGACTGGTGGGAAACCTACTGCGAGCAGAAGGATGAAAGTACAGGCTCACTATTTTCAGCCGCACCCACTTGGAATGACTTCCGAGATGCCATCAAAGAGCAGTATTACCCTGTCGGAAGCTATGAGGACAAATACATCAAATGGACCACACTGCGGCAGGGACGAGACCAAGATGTGCCGGAGTTCACAAACATTTTTCATACCCTTCGCACACAGTTGGGTATCAAAGATTCTGAGTTGCATCTGGTACTCAAATACCGCGGCTGCCTACACAGATACATCCAGGAAGAGATGGTGTTCTTGAACATCTCCTCACTCGGCACAGCATACCGATACGCTGTCAAAATCGAGCAAAAGTTCAAACAGAAGAAGCGAGACTTTGGATCTGCAAATCCGAAGCCCAGAGGACAAAGCCAAGGCGAGGTGACCCAAGACAACCCATCGAAGCCGCAAGAAAAGAACAACACCGCGAAGCCGAAGAAGGACACAGGAAAGTGGTGTGAGTTCCACAAGAGTCCCACTCATAACACAAGTGAGTGTCGGACCAAGCAGTCATTGGTGGCCGAGTTGAAGGCTTCCGAATCAGATGCATGTTCCGATCCTGAGCCAGAACCCGACAAGGGGAATGGCAAAGGGAAGCAGATCATTGATGCGGATCCCAGCGCCACTGTTGCCACCGCCAAGATCAAGAAAAATGAGCCCGAAGATCCAGAGGAAGGGGAGCGTCTTTTCCACTCACAGATGTGGGTGAAGGGTTCACCGTTGCGATTCATTGTCGACAGTGGTAGCCAAAAGAACCTTGTTTCAGCAGAGGTCGTGAAGCGGTTGGGCCTACCGACTACACCACACCCACAGCCATACAGTATCGGGTGGCTTCATGAAGGACGAGATCTCAAAGTTCGCCAGCAGTGCCGCCTTCCCTACAGCATCAAACCATTCACAGACGAGGTATTGTGTGATGTTACACCTCTAGATGTTTGTGATGTATTATTAGGCCAGCCATACTTGTGGAGGCGACATGCTGTGTATGAGTCAAGGCCTCGTGCTGTCATTATTTCTTTGAATAATTCATTATACAGGATACCAGAGGTAGCCCCACCTACTGCCACATCCTTGATCACTACCAAGAAAGGCAGCAAGCTCATATCACAGACCAGGAAATTCATCTGTCTGGTTCACTCCCAAAATAAGGGGAAGATCGTTGCTACATCCATGACCCCTACAAAGGGTTCCTCTACACAGCAGCAGCAGCAGCAGCAAAGGAATACGGTCATGACAGAACTCAGGAACAACTTCTCCTCACCCACAGGGGTACCACACAAGCTTCAAGTGGGCAACAAAGTCTGGTTGCATCTCCAGAGAGAACGCCTTACCAGAACCCATCAGAAGCTCAGACCACTCCGACATGGTCCTTACAGCAGTACCAAGGCTATGGGGAACAATGCTTTGGAGCACAGCATTCCTCCATTCCTTCGCTTGCACCGAGTATTCAATGTGGACCATCATCGACCATGCTTCCCACCATCACTGGACACATCACAGATTGCAGGACAAGTTCAGCAGATGGAGGAACTCAACGCAATGGGGACCATTGCTTCCTAAGGGGGGAGGAATGATCCAGGTGGATGTTGGTGGCCACCCACCAACCCATTTGGACCCCCACAACTGTCTCTTTCAGTCTTTTCAGTTTCCTAAATTGTAGCACAGTTTACTATTTTTAGCAGTTTTTTCGGGTCCCGAACTTCCAGAGCCGTTTTGAGGCCCTAAACGACGTTTTTTTGGGATTCTGGGGCAACATGGGTCGTAGACCCATGTTGCCTCCCAAAGTGGTAGTACTCGGATAGATCTTTCTAACGAGCTATCGTACGCGTCAAACGGAGATCGTATGCCAAAGTTACGACCCCGGGAAATTGATGTACCAATTTACCCAAACGGGGCCCACAATTTGGCGTTTCATCTTCTAGGGTTAGGTTTCGGGATGTGAAGGGTTTTCCATTGTTTCTCAACAATAAATAGGCCTTCGAGCCTCATTGTAATACAGTTCGGAACAGTTCAGAGGCATGTAGCCGCACATCTCTTCTCAGAGATAGCTACCATCGCCCTAGCTGGTTTATTTCCATTTCTGGTTGTAAGCATATTTCAGTATTTTACAGTAATGAAATGAAGTATTATTTCCGCTGCATCTTTGTATTTATGGTTATCACATCTCTGTATTTATGGTTATCTCTATAATCTATTGCGTTCCTGCTTAAATCCGGATCACACTCATCAATTAATAAACAAGAAAAGTTACAACCATTGTTTTGACGTCGACCCTTCTCCTGGCTGGGTGAGTAACTATATGTGTCTTGACATGCAACTCCTCTCCGGCAGCATAACCTCTCTAGCACTCATTAGCATTCTCTCCATGACCAATAATCATCACTACTATGACTCAATTACCAAATCACTAGCATAACACTAACACCAACACTCTCTCTTGCACTAGCACTAGCTTGTCCAATGCATAATGACAAGCTTATATAGATGGAGAAGGGAGGAGGATGCGATGAACCGGGACACCTTTTGTGGAATTAGCAAAAGCCATAAAGATGGATAAAGCTCGACAAAAGACTGATTTTCTATCCTCAGAAAAGATTCATGTAATGAAGGAAACAATAGTCGGACGTGCATTAAGGCAAAAAGCATGACTAAATTTGGTTGGCGCGACCGTTGCTCGGAGACAGAGCGCCAATGGTCGCGCCCTCTTTTGAGGATCTCCATCATTGGCGTGGGTAGGATACTGTGGACTTGCGCCAATGGAAAAAGAGCACTTTTTATGGATGATCTGCAGAAGGTGTCTTCAGGGAACATGGAGTACATACTCAGGGGAACATAATGCAAGTGTTTTTAGCCCTTGTCACTTCTTATAACTCCCGAAATGAGTCCTCCAAGGTACGACAAGAGGAGTAACAGGGATGGTGACAAATTACTGTGTAACAGATGCCCCCTAAAGCATGAAGTCCGAGAGGTGGAGAGGGGTGAAATGCTTTACAAGAACACACACATAAGAGCACACAAGAGCACATATAGTTACTGCCGCCGAGGAGCTGTATTAAGAGACATGACTGATAGTTCAATTACAAGATGTACGTGGTACGGTCGCAGCCATCCATAAGAGAGAACATAAATAATCTAGATCCATAGTATGGACGCAGCCATCTGGTTAGGATCAATGATTTGACTCAGGTATGGTCGCAGCCATCCAGCGAATGACTCAAGTATTAAGAATCACGCCTGGATTACAACAGACACAATCCAGGGTCTTGCGCTCCATCTCGACCCGAACAAGAGTACAAGTCCAAGCATGTGAACATATGAGCTGAAGTCGAACATGCATGAACATCGCCTGATTACCAGTCAATCATGGAGACTGTTAACAGACGCGAGAGGTACCACCAATAATGACGATGGCCCTCAAGGTACTATAGGTACAATCTACGGCGTGTGAATCAATGAGCTGAAGTCGAACACCCGTAGAATCATTCGATCGGAGGCCAATGATGAAAACCTCACGTTGAACACGAAGAACCTGCCATTGAGGCATGCAGGCTCCAAGGCACCGAAAGGGAGTCTCTAGGTCAACTTCCTGGATAATGAGCTGAAGTCGACAGGGAGTGACCTGAATCGAAGGTGGGCCATAATGTTTCCCACATCATCGACACGAGACAGAGATCAAGATTGTGCGAACTATCAGAGGGAGGTTGTTTATTTGCAGAGGTCAACTTCTCTTGAACATATCGGTAGCACATTAACGGAATTGGCAGTATTTGACATCAATGTATCAAAGGTCATTATGACGAGGCAATGAGTGAATGAGAGGTCAAATAGGGTACCCAAATCAATGGAAGCAAGTGAAAGACACGAGATGAAGCAAGTGAAAGACACGAGATGAAATATCCCCACCCTGGACACGAAAGCAAAAAGTGCCATGTTCAAGAGCGACATACTGCCGTTACGGTAATAATTATGGTTCAAAAAATTTTATTTTCCCCCACCATTTCTGGCGAGTACCCCAGTTATTTTTAACAATATTGATGGGGATAGCATATGCTTGTGTTGTGACAAAATCTGATGTCATTAAGTTTTAACGGGTCTGACAAAGGAAGAACTTGGCATCTTTTCTTGTTTAGAGAGTTTGAAAAGACAGCAGAAAAGGAAACTCCAGGGATGTCATTTTTCGTAAAGTTGTGTCTCTCGGGCCCGAAAAAGTATAAAATAATACCCGAAAGAATCGTCCGATCATTACGATCGAGGAGAACTTTTCATGATTAGTGACTTCGACCTGAAAAAGTAAAAAAGCGGTCAAAATCACGTCGTTTCATAACCACTAACGAGTTTGAAACGACAAAAACCCGGTAATCTTTTTATGTTTTAACGGTCGACAAAAAGAACTTAAAACGACCGCCCCTTATCACCATTTAACGAGTCAAGAGGAGCGACTCGGCAATCTTTTCCTCTTTAAATGGTCAGAAAAGAGCTAAAAGCAGACCTCCATTTTTATTTTCTTTAACGAGTCAAAAAGGGAAAAATACTCGGCAAGCTTTTCATATTTTACGAGTCAGAAAAGAGCATAAAGGCGACTTGTCCTGAAGGAACGAGTGGTATAAGGGATAGCAATTGGTTCCGGTAATGGTGGAACTTTACTTGAAAACACGTAAAGGTTAAGAGGCTGGCTAACAAGACCACTCATTGCTGCGGTTCCTCAGGAAAGGAGAAACAACCAAGTGAAAGAGTATGATCGGCCAAAAAAGATGGTGGCGATGGAATGAAACAACCAAGGCTCATCTAGCAGAATTTTAGCGGATAAAAGGCAATCACGGGATGTAACTGGGTTCATTTTTACACAAGCTTGAACCATGAAGAACTTTGCTTGGATTCGGTTTCATGTTTACACAAGCTTGAAACGAAAAACTATGCTTGGGTTCGGTTTCATGTTTACACAAGCTTGAAACGAAAAACTATGCTTGTTAAAAGAAAAAGAAACTTGTTGCATGCCCCCAGCATGATTATACCAATCGGGATACATGTCCCCTTCATGACATTCACGGAGTGGATGGAATGAAGGTTTACTTAGAAAGACTCGATTGGGGGATGCCCCCGGGCTTCAGTCACGCGCCCGGTCGAGCTGCCGTCATCAGAATGACGGGGTAGGTGCTGGGGCATTTCTTGTGGAGATAAGACCATTTAGGAATGGCAAATGGTTATATGTGAAGTGTGAACCGGGGAATGAAAGTTGGTCTACGACTTTGATCGTTCTGCCTTCATGTGGAAAACACATCACTCTGAAGAGTGAGGACACAATAGCACGTATGCGATAAATATAGTCTCGTCCAAGGAGTAAATTGTAATCTAACAGACCTTGGACTACCATGAGACCCATTTGGATAGTCTTCCCTTCTAACGTGATAGGTACATTGGGAAGAATTCCTAAAGGTCGAGTGACTTCTCGATGGAAACCTACAAGGCTTCTCATCTCAGGCAGAAGCAATGGGGAACCAAGTGCTTCCCAAGCTGTTGAAGAAAGGATACTCACAGGAGATCCTTCATCAATAATTGTACCAGCTATAACCATGCGATAGACTTGAACTATAATTCGAAATGGTATGGAGGCTGGTAACCGAGGATTGACTAGGTGATCCCAATTAAAGGAAACAACCAGGTTTCTCGGAGGTGGGACTGGATAGACAGCCGGATATGCCTCTAATGGACTTTCTTCCTGTTGTGAAGAAATGAGAGGAATGCTCACTTGATCATTAACGTCTACGTCAATGAATAGAATTTGGACGGTGGGTTCGTCATTCTTGGCAGTGATAACATCATCTGAGGAGGTAACTTTTGAAGGCGAAAGCGGGTCACTTGTAAGCTGGACCGTTTGACTATTGTCTGGTTTGGATTCAGATGTAGGATCATCTAGGGGTGGAAGTTCTTAAAGCAAAACCGGGTCACTTGTAATCAGGACCGTTTGACTTTCGTCTGGTTTAGATTCAGATGTAAGAGCAGCTAAAGATGGAAGTTCTGTAGGCAAAACCTTTTGAAAGACCGGGTTACTTGTAAGCTTGAACTGTGGACTTTCGGTTGGTTTGGACTCAGGGGGTTCATCTTTGATGATCAAGTAGTGCGTAGATGATGAATATAAATCACTTGTTCCGACCAGGGACTGGTCTGGAACAGGCTGAGCAACATTCTTTCCGACCAGGTACTGGTCTAGAACAGGCTGAGCAACACTCTTTCCGACCAGGTACTGGTCTGGAACAGGCTGAGCACAAGTAGGTTCAGGAAGAGAAAGCTGGTCCAAAGAGGAATCATGTTTGACCACTTGGTTAGCGGAGATACGCTCTGCAGGTGTAACAAGACGCTCTGCAGGTGTGAAAAGACGCTGATATCTAGCGGGTAGTTGGGGTAAGGAATTCGACAGACTTGCCAAAAGACGGGAAGCTTCATCCATAAGTGGACAAAGGCGAAGGAGATGATTACCCTCATAAAGTCAACAAGGGAAATGAACCTTCCCGTTTCTGTTACCAACTAGTAAGGTGTCGTCAATTTGCGACAGCAAGGGACGAGTCGGGTCACGGGACCATATATCTAGGATCTTGGGAATGCTAGGAAAATCAGAAAGAAAATGGTCCCCTTTGCATAATCGACAAGGAGACCGGAGCTTCCGCGGAGGAGCAGAAGGTGGTTCCACTTCTGATAGCTTCGTGGTAGATATGACCTTTCCCTTAGGAGACTTCTTCTTTTTGGTCTTCTTCTTCTTCTTCTTAGCCACCTGGTTAGTGAAATCCAAGGTTTCACCAGGCGAAGTAGAAGATGAGGACGCAGCAATAGGCGAAGAAGGGAAGGGGTCCACCTTAGAATCAACATGGTGTTGTTCGGGTGGAGGAGGTGGTGGTGGGAAATGAGTCATCACACTTGGGACCACCGAGTTTGAAAACAACCATACGAGTAAACCAATGGTCAACCCAGGCAAAGACAATGTTGCGATATACTGAACACCAACATTTCCAACAGAAGGAAATGGGCGAGGGTACCCAGCAGGAGGAACACCTTGGCCGGTAGGCACCGGAAAGGCTGCCATTGAACGAGAATTAACCCTACTCAAGCTAACGCACGCAAAATCTAATTGGGTAATGTTATCGTGGCCAATAAATTTTTAAGACACTGAACTTAACCTTTTCATTTTTTACGAGTCGAGAAAAGGGTAAAATATGACTTTAGTCTCCTTCGAATATTTAATGAGCACGAAGTGACAAGACGCTCACCGGCACCTTTTCGTTTAGGGAGTCCGAAAAGGATCAAAAGTGACTGCTCTGGAATTCTAGGTAGAGGGTGTGCCAAACTTTTCGCAAAACCACAGAATACTTTTTAGGGTACGGGTGGTCGATCGTCATGAATGGTGTGTTCACTGCATTGCAAATCGTAGGGCGGCTGACACGGCTTCCTATGGATAAAGGCTTTATTCCTATAGGGGTCTCCCAATATATACTCGACGGTACGTGGGAGCATAGTCCGTATTGGCAGCTACCGTTTCACCGTGGAGGAATCACCCAACCACTCGACGATAAACTACCAGGTTTAACGACGCCGGAACAAGTCTCTAACCTAGACCTCTAGAGTGTTTGTGTTATGTTCCAATGCGTTGTTATGTTCATTGAGTACATTTTAAGGTTTATCTTTGATTATGTTTCAGTTTTTTGGTCGTACCGTATGTGATATCTCGAAAACTTCTTACATGCAAACTATATGCCGGAATTAAATCAATTGATTCGATGAATTCTATCTACAGGAGGGTTGAGATCTTTTTCACAAACGAAATGATCACTTCAACAAAGAACAAAGATCCTAATGCAACTAATAACAAGAAACGAAATTTTGTCTTTTCTTTTCGATAGCAACAAATAATAATAAAGGCTAACTACTATAATGCAAAAGATTTTTTGTTTTCCTTTCCTTTAAGATGGCATGATGCATGTAAACAAATTCTAAGAGATATGCACAATCCAAGTTCAGTCAATGAAATAGAACCAACTCTAAAACACAAAATGAACCATGCAAGCAAGGAAAAACACAAAAACTAGTGAACTTCAAAGAGGCTAGAAGTGCAGTATTCAGAGTATAGAAGATCAAGCTTTAACAAAGCATTGGATGGGTGTAGAACAATCAACAAGCTGACTGGATGATCAAGAGACCGAAACTTCCCACAGAAGGCTAGACATGCAAAGTCACTGGAAATAAGCAAACAACTGAGGGATACAGGCTAAGACCAGTCAAGCAGAGGTTCAACACAGTTCCAAAGGCTGAAAGAGATATATAAAGAGACTGAATGGGCTTTCTACCCACACACAGGCAAAATTTATAGAGCTGGCGCGACTATCAGCCTGCAACTTGCGCTATCACAGAATTGGCGCGAGTTGCTTTTGAGCAACATGCGCCCACTGGCACAACTTTCAGAGAAATAACCGCGCCAATCAAGCTTGCCAACTAAAAAGATAAAAGATACAACCTCAGGTCGGGTTGACAGTGCTCAGATGGGTCAAACAGTAAGGAATCAACTCAAAACTGACTCAGGAAGCTCATGCACTCAAGCAAGCAGAAGAAAATTAACATGCAAGACAGAAATCAAAGAGTTACCCCCCAGCGGAGTCGCCAATTTGTTGGTAAGGTAAATCCCCTCTGCGGACAGAGGCGATCCCACTAGCCTATCACAGAACTAGCCACAAACAAACCACGCTGCTACGCAAGTTCCTAGTTATGCATCAAAGGTGAATCAAGAAGACTAACCTGGAGTCCAACGCTATGATTGAAGCAGAGTTGATATCCTCGCTCCCTTGCTCCAACAGATCATAAACGAACACCTGCACATGCAAAGGAAGAGACAAATACCAACATAGAAACTACCAAGGCACAACTATATTTCAGTCAGAAAGGAAATAAATCAACATATCACCATGACAGATAATGAGATTGGAACTATAATAGCAGTCGCTCATCAATTAATAAACAGGAAAAGTTACAACCATTGTTCTGACGTCGACCCTTCTCCTGGCTGGGTGAGTAACTATATGTGTCTTGACATGCAACTCCTCTCCGACAGCATAACCTCTCTAGCACTCATTAGCATTCTCTCCATGACCAATAATCATCACTACTATGACTCAATTACCAAATCACTAGCATAACACTAACACCAACACTCTCTCTTGCACTAGCACTAGCTTGTCCAATGCATAATGACAAGCTTATATAGATGGAGAAGGGAGGAGGATGCGATGAACCGGGACACCTTTTGTGGAATTAGCAAAAGCCATAAAGATGGATAAAGCTCGACAAAAGACTGATTTTCTATCCTCAGAAAAGCTTCATGTAATGAAGGAAACAACAGTCGGACGTGCATTAAGGCAAAAAGCATGACTAAATTTGGTTGGCGCGACCGTTGCTCGGAGAAAGAGCGCCAATGGTCGCGCCCTCTTTTGAGGATCTCCATCATTGGCGCGGCTAGGATACTGTGGACTTGCGCCAATGGAAAAAGAGCACTTTTTAGGGATGATCTGCAGAAGGTGTCTTCAGGGAACATGGAGTACATACTCAGGGGAACATAATGCAAGTGTTTTTAGCCCTTGTCACTTCTTATAACTCCCGGAATGAGTCCTCCAAGGTACGACAAGAGGAGTAACAGGGATGGTGACAAATTACTCTGTAACACTGGGCCTTATGCACATGTGTTCAACAATGGGCTCTATTTCTGATGAGATGAAAGGTACACCGAAAGAATAGAATATTTGGAAGATCATCTCATCAGAAATAGAGCCCATTGTTGAACACATGTGCATAAGGCCCAGTGACTCATTTCCCAAGCCACACAATGGTCATTCCCAACCGACACAATGGGTGTCAAGTAGTGACCACTAAAATCAAAATCATCTTGATTGCACATTGAAAGCATGATTGTTCTAGTTTACAATTAGATGTCTTCTCTTGGTAGATTTAGAGTTAGTCCCATCTTAACACATCTTAATCTAATTTAGATGGATGCTTTTATAATTTTATCATATATAAGGTTTTGTTTATGAGGAAAATATTAATATATAGAAAATTTTTAATTTTTAATTTTGTTAGTGGGATGAGAATGTAATGATATTCAATATTTGTAAAGTTGGATGGAATGTAATGATATTCAATAGATAATATGATTTAAACCAATTGCAACTCGTTATTAACTTATTTTATAGTATTCTAACTCGTCATTAACTTATACTCATTATTAACGTATTGCATAGTATTCTAACCGATCATTAACTTATAGCATAGTACTTAATATTTATCTCATTTCTAATATTCAATCAAAATCTAAAGAATTAATAATCAATTAACAAATCTAAATAATTTCCATTTCCTACCAATATAAAATCAAAAAAATTAAACTGGTAAAAGGAGCTCGTAGCAGCCAAGGCTGAATTCACCACTTCAAGTAAAAGTAGATGCCTACCTTCGTTAATCGGTAACTAATCAAGGTTATTTGTGCTACGCCCAAACAGGAAACTTAAATTAGGGGCTTTTAGGGGCATCTATCCTTGAAATTTTATCCTAATTTGTATTAATATGTTGTTTAATGGGATTATTTGATTTACTAGTAAGTATATAAAAGATTAATTATATAGGAGGTAATTTTATTGTATTTTTTTTAATTAAGATGATTATATATGTATATAAAGAATAGAATGGGTGTCAGTAAATGATACTTTATCGTAATATGTTTTGGTAATGTAAAACTAAAAAAAGAACACTTGATATGGAAGGATGATTAGAAGTACTTACACAATGTAATTTGAATATGGTTTATAGAAATTGTGTAAAACTATGTGAATTTTGATATTTTCTAAAAGTGTATGCTATTTGTCATGCAAATTATAATGCACATGTTTTTGTTAATGTTAATTTTGGGTACTTAAATGATGGAATTCCACTACAAAAATTTGTCGAATTGTAAAGACATATTGTTCTTATGGATAGCTATTTTTCCAAAAAAATATTTGATCTTTAACCTATATCCAAAGCAACCAAATCATCACACACATACGCTTCCCACCTAGGAAAATTTTGAATTCAAAAAGCATGTGTGCATGCTTAAAGCTAAGAACATGTGCATATTCCTTGCTCTAAGAATGTGCACAAATTTCTAGCTCTAGGAAAACATATGCATTTTTAGCACCAATAATACGCACATGTTTCTATAGATAGGAATTAGGGATGAATGAGGTGCAGGGGGGTGGCAGAGAGAGAGAGAGAGAAGGTAGGAAGAGAGATATAGTGAAAGTGAGACAAAGAGAGAAAGAGAGAGAAGGAGGTGGGGGAGTGCAAAAGTGAGAGGGGTTGACAAAGAGAAAGTGAGTGGTATTAAGGGAGAGAGGGAGGGAGATAAAGTATGACAGAGAGAGGGGCGTGAGGGGAAAGATATGTATGTATGTATGTATCTATATATATATATATATATATATATATATATATATATATATATATATATATATATATATATATATATATATATATATATATGGAGGGGGTTGTTGTGAGTGGAAAGATAGGAGGAAGGGGAAGATAGAGGACGAGAAAGGAAGGAGGGGGTAGAGATAAAAGAGAGTGAGTGAGTGATAGAGGGGACAGCGGAGGGTGGAAAAAGAAAAGGTGGGGGAGAAAGGATGTAAAGCAATTATACCTACATACACATAAAATAGTTCTATATGAAGAAAAGAAAGAGACAATAAGAAATTTACTCCAATGTTGCCCCCAATTGGGAATCATAAAAACTCAATCATTGCCATCTGAAAACTCAATCTTTCCCACCTATCCTTTATTTTATGCATAATCACCTCCATAAATATGCCCATAATTTCTCCTAAAATCCCTCCCAAAATGTTTCCATTGATCTCTCAAGATATCTTCATCCCTAAGATCTCTCATTTCTATCTAGACATATAGAATTAGTCTACATCATCATATTATTTCATTAACCATTACAAATGAGAAATATTCATTAAATTGGTCCCTTCCTCTCTCTTCTATGTTATTTATTCTTTATCTTAATTTTTGGCCTTCTTTCTTATTTGGCCTTCTTCATTTTCACTTACAAATTATAAACATGGTTGAAACCCATATAAAAGAATCACCATCTGCTATAATGCACGGGCCAACTGTCCTTATATCCATTAGTTCTCTATGAAATTATTTACCATACATGGTTCACCAACAAATTTCCATCACATGTATGCATACTTATAGTTGTAATATTACCACTATCTCATCATCAATCATAATTTCCATCTTATTTTCCTAGCTTACCCATAACCATGCTCTGAATGCTCTTACATTAGACTCCCAAGGAACACAATTTCTTCATGGACTCCTTTCCATATGTTCCTTGTCACTTTCAAAACTAGTTTGCATTAGTCTATCACATATTCAATAGTCTTTCCATTCTTGCACAAGTCCCTCTTTCATGACTTGAAATATGCCTAACTACTTCCTTACTAAGATTAGTATATCTGCCAACTATGAACTACCTCAAATCGATGATTTTTCCCATGGAAGAGCTTCTCTTTATGAATTATTGTAAAATTCCTATCTTGACCCCTCATTTAATTTGTAATTAATTTGGAATTGTATTTCCTGTGTCAGCATGGATGTGCCACTATTGCAAAAAAAATGAACTAGATGAATCTAGGAACATTATATATGTAATATAAATGTTGGATTAATAAATATGTTTTCACCACTAATTGTGAACATAAGAGCACTAAGATGGGCTATTATTTAAAATATGATAGTATTATGGGAGTTATCAACCAAATCATTGCCATGAAATTTGAATGTATGTTTAATCCTTTTCCCTCTTACCTAAGAACCATTTCATTGTGAATGACATAGTAGCTAGTACAGTCATCTTCATAAAAATGGAGGTTGGGGTGGTATCTATAGCAAGGGTTCATAATTTCATGAAATGAATGGAGGTAGTACATTCCTTGTACTTTGAAGTTGACATACAAATTTCCTAGGAGACTTAGGGAAATAAGGGATTGTATAAAAAAAATGCACTGATTATGAAAGTTTTCCAAGGGTGTAAAGACCCATCAAGGAGAAAGAGTGAGACATTCATTCAAATATGAATTTTCTCCATTCATGCATAGAGAGAGATACCCATAGAGAGCACAAACACATGGGTTCCTGAGCGGTGAAATTCACGGATATAATGCTATCAATCTTAAGTGGAACGATTGTTGAATATTTTTTGGTGATTAAACTGCATTTTAGGTGCTCAAATATTCCTAGAAAAGTGACAATCATGGATTAGAATGATGTTGATGTTGTCTAGGTGATATACAAAATAATTTCTTTGTATCAAACACATGTAAAAAATATTTGGACTCTAGCGAGGAAGAGTGGGTTGTGATCTAATATGAGTTGGTAGAGAAAACCAAGCAAGAAGTGGGAAAATCATCGATGGATCAATGAAGGGACTCCATTATTAAATTAATTAACCTAGAAGAGAGGCAAATGGTGATCACAAAGGCCTACACTCAATTGAGATTGGATATCTCTGATTTTATCATGTATGTCAAGGATAACTTCCTTCACTTAGCATGTTTACCACATAGTTATTAATTTTCCCCTTTTGGTATCATGGCAAGTTGGCTAAGGGGTGGCTAGATGTAGAAATCTAATGTGTGGTTGAGCCTATGGCACAAGGGCTTCACTGGGGGAGCAATACCATACCATGTGCATTCATATAGGGGGATATACATTGAGGAAAAAATAACATAATATATTGAGGAAATATGGGAGTTAAAGGGTTTTTATATTAGTAGGCATTAAAAATGGAGCTCAAAGTTAATGAAAAAATATAAAGGGGTATAAAAAATGTTAACAAAAAAATGGATACCTACAATATCTAGTGAAAGTAGGGGATTTTTTAATTGGAAAGTTGTATTTGGTTCTATTATGAAACCAACTCACAAAAAGATAGAAAAAATAGATGAACGCCTTAGAAATAAGCCTTTTCGATGGGGAAACCTCCTTTACATTACATAAATGAACAATTCTTGGATGATACAAATGACAAGACCTCCTTTCTATGTATAGGAGTCTAAGGGGTCATAATATAATCAGAGCCGACATAACAAGAATATTGTAAGGGCACAATAATAAAAATAGTGGGCTTCTATGGGGCACAATAGTAACAATATGGGGACTACATGTGTACAACAATATAATAAGGGGGTTGTACTAATAACAATAAGGGGTTATACTAGTAGTATAGGGGCCTAACATGCCCCTCTCCTTTAAAAAGTGTTGTCCTCAACGCTTGAGTAGTTCTTGATGCTTCTGTATAAAATTATTGTCCCCCCATGTGGAATCTTCAGCGAGTAAGTTCTTCCACTTGATGAGATACTCTGAAATTGATCGATTTCATAGCTATTGGGTTCTTGTTTCTGTGACTGCTCTAGGTTCCAATATGATTTTTCCTTCCTCTTCAAGTTCTGGAAATATTGTTTGAATTGGGATGTTCTACAACTTTTTAATGAGTGGCCACACATCTTCGTCCTTCTTCCATTCATCCCTCGCTTCATTTATCCAATCTGGCTGGATAATAGAAATAGCACAAAATAGTGCTTCCAGATCCTCATCCTTTCTTGAGAGTGCATCTGCAACAAAAAAATTCTTCCCTTTTCTGTAGATGATGTCAAAGACATAACCCAACATATTTGTGACCCATTTTTTATGTTCTTCTAAAGATAATATTTGTTCTAAAAAGTATTTAAGACTATCATGATCCATTTTTACCTTGACATGTCTTCCCATTGGGCAAGGTCTCCATTTCTTAAGTGCATGTAATATTGCCAATATTTCCTTCTCATAAATAGCTTGCTTGAGATGTAGTTTTAAAAATACCCAATCACCTACATCAAAACATTTTTCATTGCGATGTTGACCTGCTTTTTGTTTCATTCAATTCTGCATGAAAGTGGCGTTATCCTTTAAAAGTTGGAGAACTTGGTGTTGATGGTCGATGTGATATTTCACTACTTGAACCTTTTTCTTCTTGATATGTCATTTTATCTTGAGAGTTTGAGGAGTGGTAATTTCTCCCAATGCTTTACAAGATATGGTCAAGTTCATTTCATGTTGCTTGATGTGATCTTTCACTTCTTGAACATTTTTCTTCTTCATATGTCCTTCTATCTTGATAGTTTGAGGAGTGCTAACTCCAAACAATGTATTAAATGATATATTTGGATTCATTTCTTCTTTCTTGATGTGATCTTTCACTTCATAAACCTTTTTCTTCTTGATATGTCCTTTTATCTTGAGAGTTTTAGGAGTGGTAATTGTTGCCAATGATTTACAAGATATGATCAGACTCATTTCTTCTTTCTCTCAGGTTGGGTCCTGGCATATATCCTCTTCTTTCGATGTTTCTTGATCCTTTTCTTCCTCCTCTTCATAGTCTATGTAAAATAGTTTCTTCTCAGCACACTTATGACCTTTAGTGCATTTGCTATCACAATTGTAACAAAGCCCTTTTTCTCTTTTTTCTTCCAATTGTTGTGGTGTAACCGTTGTAGGTTGTGGAAGTCTAGGAGAAGAAACACTTCCATAATTATAGTCGTCAGTGGTGGGATTCCTTGTTTCCATAATTTTTCTTCCCACCTAAATGACTTCTCCAATGAATCAGGTTCCCAAAGACAAACCTCATGTTGAATGTTATCCTTTAAAGTACCTATGAAGACATCAATCCTTTGCTTCCCTGGAATATCATTTACCCTTATATTCAATTTTTGAAAGTCCTCAATGTGCTCTACAAATGAATACTTTTGTTTGAGATTTATCAATTGGCTAAAGAAGGTGTTTCTCTTTGTATCCTCATAATGTACTATCATTTCCTCCATGAAAATTGACCACGTAACAAGTTTTTTATGAGAGCAAAGCCCTTTATACCATAAAAATTGATCTGGTTCTAAATATGAAGATACAATACATACCTTTTGTAATAGTGGTACACCATGTAGATCAAAATATTGCTCCATCTGAAGTATCCAATTTCCGGGATCCTTGCCATCAAACTTCCTCATATCACCTTTTCTTGATTTTTAGAAGTTTGATCTTGAGACAACTACAACTCTGTAATTTTGGCTCTTCAAGTTCTGAAATTGCGATCTACAGTAGCCCTCTATGTCTCCTTTCCAATACCACCAGTCTAATCAAAATTGGATTCTCCAAGAAAGAGTTATGCACAATCATCCAAGATGACCTGATTATATACCTTTCCAAAACAACGAACTTGTATGAAGTGCCACGTGTCACTGGTTTGACCTTAGTATCTAGAAACTATAGACAGGAAACTACATTCCATCCTCTTTTTGTAACTTCTTATGAAATTTCAATCTGATGCTCAAAACAAAAGTCATGATGATTTTCCCCAGGTCACCTGTTTGGAATGATATTCGAGATTCTGTAAAAAGGCCAACTTCCTCAGATAATATCTCCGCAAATATAGCGCGAAACGTTCTGAAATTTGGACTCGAGGTTCATTATGATTTCTTCCCAAATGGGTTTTTTTTTAGAATCTGAAACATCGCAGAAAAAAAGTTATAGTGCAAATTCCATGATGACCTATTTGGAGTAGTGAAACCCTAGAATTCAAAGCTCTGATACCAAATGTTATGAAACTAGCTCACAAAAATATAGAAAAGATAGTTGAACACCATAGAAATAAGCCTCTTCGAGGAGGAAACCTCCTTTACATTACAGAAATGAACAGTTATTGGATGATACAAATGACAAGACCTCCGTTATATATATGGGAGTCTAAGGGGTCATAATATAATCAGAGCTCACATAGCAATAATAATGTAAGGGCACAATAATAATAATAGTGTGCTTCTATGGGGCACAATAGTAACAATATGGGGACTACATGGGTACAAAAATATAATAAGGGGGTTGTACTAATAACAATAAGGGGTTACACTTGTAGTATAGGGGCCTAACAGGTTCGTATTGGTAGGGGGTTAAATAATGTGATTTTTAGAAATATTTTCCAATATGTAGTAAATTAAGGGTATTGTTCAGTATGCCATGAACACATGTAATATGTCAGAGGTTCATTGAGTGAAGCCCCCGTGGCCTATGGTTGGGTGGAAAAGGCTCATTCCCAAATTGGTTTCTGACTTGAAATTTTGAACTAAGTGTTTCCTACATTCATTTGTTATTGTACATTTACTCTTTAAATAAATTTGGAAAATTGTTGTTTTTCTATATGATTCTGTCATAGATATACATATTCATGCAAATATCTAAAGTAATGTTTGAGTTTTATATAGTTCAACATGAATTTACATTAACTTGAGTTTACAAAAGCCTATGGAAATAAGTTTGTCATATTGAGGGGCAGAGACTACTTCAATTTTGGTGGGTAGTAACCTCTCATAAGTATGCACATTTACATGTTAAGGATACTATTTTTTTGGAAGGAATTCATATATTATGGTCTTGTAACTCCTGTTAAGTATATATAATTTCATATATGTATGAAGCAATGGTTGCATAAATTTTAGGGTTAGCAAAATACTAATAAGAACCTTGTTTTACTTAAGTGAATTTAGTGAATTCTAGTAATGGTGCATTCCATAAGTGAAACTTCCTTTAATGCATTATTTATATGAGAATGTTTATATTCATAATCATTGAAATTCATAAATTTCTCTTATATGAAAGAAAGAATTTCTAAGTATGATTTTTTACCCAAATAAATGCATTGCATGCTCTTCATAAATTTGACCAAAGTTTAGTCCGTTCTAGTGCTTAATAAAATTCCTCTATGGTTTGTTGGAAAGCCTGCAAATGGAAGAACTAGTGAGGTTTTACCTAGTAAAATGTGAAACTTAGTAGAGGAGATTAATAGAGGCCAACATAAGACGTGACTTCATCCTTTATTGGAAAAATATTTCGTCAGCTATTCGAAAACTATTTCGGATGGGTAACCCCTCAAATTTTGTTGATGATCTCATTGGCATCCAAAAAGAGTTGACTTGGAAAAACATTTGCGGTGCTACCTCATGAGAAATTGGTAAAAAGGTTAAGTTTAGGTTCACCTCCTCGATGATAAAAGGTTTAGGTTACTACCTCATAAATGACCAACAAAAATTTATGGTGCCATCTCATCCATGAAAAGTTGAATTTTACCTCGTCGGCAATTGGGAAAATATCTCGATGGATCAAATTAATGAGGGTACTATATTATCGAAGAAATATTTAAATGGGTAAAAAGTTTAGGGTGCTACTTTCAAAATTTAGAATTTTACCCCATGGCAATCCGGGAAATATTTTGGGTAAAAAGTTTAGGGTGCTACTTTCAAAACTTAGAATTCCCCTTATGAAGAGAAACATTTTGGGTTGCAGTATGGGAAATTTGTGGAATTTTATATACTGCCAATAAAATTTTGGCACCTTAGAATTTACTACATGGTGGGGTTAAATTATTTGTGTGGATTTATTTATTAATTATATATCTATATATGGCATATTATAGACGAAATGACCTTTTTCATGACGTTTTCTCTAGTTAATTTTAATCAAAATTAGATAGATATTTCAAAAACTTGAGTTTAAATTGTTTAATATGCATAATTCGAGTGACTTGGGGTTTTTCAGGGTGTCGAATCCATATATGCATTCAAAAATGTATTTTAAACAACAAAAAATCTTGAAATTATATTGTCAGATTTTGGTGAATTCCAGTGAAGAGGGATATTTTGTCTATAGGTTACACTACATACACACACACACACACACATATATATATATATATATATATATATATATATATATATATATATATATATATATATATATATATATATATATATATATATATATATATATATATATATATATATAATTAATTAATTGGAACTACCTTATGACAATGTCGGGGCGGATGGCCATAGTGACCACTCAACACTTGGGTGCCACATAATTTTCCATGAGGGAATTTTTTAGTATGGTTGACATGAAACAAAGGGTGAAAATATTGAAATGAACATATATTGATGATCTGGGATCACATTTTAATAACGTTTATATTGTCAGAAAGCTTTCACTGTCACTAGCAAAAGGTGATGATGATATCAAAATAAAGTGTCAAGTTGGATAGGAAAGATGAAAATTTTCATACCCATGCCATCAATATGGTATAGATGGGATTGAATATGTTACAAGTTATATACCTCTTCATGTGGTTTGTTTTTACTATAAACAATATTGATGACATGTGCTTTCTCGCTAAGAATGAAACTTCAATACAAAGTGGTTCTTAGATTTCCATGAACTTTATAGGGATACACTATACCTCATTAGGCTTACATCTTCATTAACTTAGGTACACATAATTTCATCTTTAATTTTTTCTAACCTTAGCCTTTACATTTACATATAACCAAGAAAATTTTATTTCCATCATGAAAACATTATTCAAGGATGTTAGTTTCATGGATTTATTATATCCACCCAATATACTTTTATTTTGTTCACTTGGATTTTCTTGCTTCTTATCTTTGTTGCATCAATTCCTTCTTTATCTTGATCATTTCTCTTTTTTTTCTTTATCCTTAACTTTTTTTCCATTTTCCTTACAAATTTATCTTTCACTTTTTGTGCTTTTCATTTCCTTCACCATACTTGGTTTTTATTTCTATTAATAATGTCTAGGAGTCCATCTACTTCTTTTTCTTTTCTTTTTTTGATTTCTTCTTTACTCATTCTACAACATTTTTCTTCTACTAAGGTCTCCATTTTACTATCCATTTCTCTGAGATTCACCACGCTCACCTTCTTTCTCACTTACTATTTTAGGCTATAATAAACCTCTTTTTCCTCAACAAGTCTTTTTCACCTTGGTAAATACCTTATCTAGGTTTTATCTTCCTTTGAATGTAGCCTTTTGTTATTTCGGGTTCTTTCCTTTTATAAACTTTCTTTGTGCTTCCCCTACTCCTTATCTACAATATTGTAAGTCTTGCATATATTCATACCTTTATATGACTTTATGTCTCTTCTTCCTTTACTTTTCTAGCTTTAATAATTATAGAGCTTGTTTTTTCCACCAAATTATTCCTTTTTCCATCATTTACTTTGTCACAGAGTCAATATCTTCATAATTCTTCATTGGCCCTATCTCTATTGTTGTCTTCTACTATACCTACATCTTCTACGCTAAATTTCATTTTTATATCATTAACCTGCTTGAAATCTTCACCATGATATTCTTCATATATTCAATAAAATTTTTTCTTATACTCAATGATTGTAACAAACATTATCAAATGTTGGAATGGCCAATTCCAACACAAACTCAGATTTGTGGTAATAGTTTTCCAAATTAAATGTCACTATGATTCTTTCAACTGAACTTTTTCTGACATAACGATATCCAAACATTTTACCTCGCTTGACAAGAATGACTTTTACTCGAAAATTTTAATGAATTTAATTCAGTAGCTCTCATAACTTTAAAATTTGAATGTCGGGTCACAGTATCCACGAACCCTTTTATACATTAACGATTTCTCATGGAGTTGCATCCTTTTTATGCATTAATTATTTCTCATAAAGTTGACTCCAATTTTCTTTATTGGACTGACTAAATCACATAAGCAAGATATTTTAAATCATCTCTAGGTTTGTGCTCTCACATTGCTTTTAGGTTCTCAAAATTTCACCCAATCTTACATTTGAAAGATTTCCTTTATTTTGTCAAACTTTAAATTTCCTTTGACACTAAATTGACTGAATGGTTTAAATTAAAAAAATGCATCTTCAGTTTTACTCCTACCAACCTTTTACATCCTTAATTCCATGAACTTTGATGCAAGTTAGACATTTACAAACCTTGTACATCCTTAATTTCTTAAAGTTCTATGTAACTCTTTAAGCCTAGACATTAACACCACTCATGCACCCATATATTTCGTTTATCATGGACTCCTTTTTTACTTTTTTGTATATTTCAAAAATATACCATCCTAGATCCATTTTAACCTCGGGTTTATGAAATGCCTAGAGGAATCAAATCTTTCAAGGTGCAAAATACTTTTTTTAGTCCAAAACTTGAGGAAATGTTTATACTTTGAGAAATTTGATCTCTCTTAGTGCTTCATAGATCTGGGATTACGTTGGATCTAAGATAGTTTCAATCATGCATGGTGACACAAAGTTTGTTGAACATCTAATTATTTTGATCATTTTAAATATGCTAAATATGTGTAAGCTTAATCTAGTCATAATTTTGAATTTTCTTGGTTACCTTAGTTTGTTGAGATGATATAGATTGTTAATAACTTGAATGATGAAAAATGATGAAATAAAAGTTTTGAATGCAATGTGACAATGTAAGAGTTTTTAATGATAGAAAATATGTATAATAAGAATGTAGTGAGCTATAAATAGACCTCATTGTGATTAGTCACAAACTATTTTCTTCTAATATTATTATTGTCACACCTATTAGTTTTGTTATATTTTCATATTGATCATATGAAAAATGTGGTTAAAATTGTAGACCATTCAAATCTTTATCTCAAAATATTGTAGTAAACATCATACCTTATCTCTCTTGCTCTGCAAGATTAACAATAGCTTTCTCCAAAGCTAGTCATTGTGGCTTATGAAGTGTCAAACCCCAAGTAAGTTTCAATTCTAGTTTTCTTCTATTACCTCATTTGAATACAAAGTGACTAATAATGTTGAATGATGGAAAATAGTAATACTAAGAATGTACTCAATTACAAATAATTTACAATTTCAAGATGTAAACATTTAAGGTAAGTAAACATTTTATTTAAGATAAACTTTCAAGTATTTTATTTATGGTTGAATTGGTGTAACACAAAAATCAATGCATGTCATTAATAATTTTTTTGTGCTTACAATAAAATCAATGCATCTACTACAAGCAATCAAATATGATTAGAAAATGACATCTACAATGGAATCAATGTATCTACTATATGGAATCAAATATAATAAGAAATCAATAGTTGCAATAAATCAATGTATCGAGTGCAATAAATCAAATAGGATTAAAAATAAACATATACACTTAAATCAATGCATTTTTTGAGTGAGAAACCAAAATATTTATGGATTTCTGAATCCACTTCTTTTACCTTTTGTAAAAGCATTAATTTATCTTCATGTATGATTAATAATGTTCAATATTATATAATACAATATAATATATATATTTGTCTCTGTCTATATCTTTCCTATTTCCTCCTTCCCCTCTGCCCCTCTACACATCCCCCTGCCTCTTTTTGTCTCTCTCTTCTTCCCTCTCTCCAGCCTCATCTATACAGCTATCTCCCCCTATATTTGCTTCTTTGTCTCTCTATCTAATTTCCCAAATATACAAACTCTCTCTCTCTCTCTCTCTCTCTCTCTCTCTCCTTATCTCTTTCAAGTCCTCTCTCTCTTCCTCCCTATGTCCCTCTTTCTCTCCCACCTCCCTCTGTCTCCCCCCTCCATCACTCACACACACACACTCTCTCTCTATCTTTTTGTCTCCCACTCTCTCTTCCCTTTCTCCCCCTCTCTTTCTCCTATCCTCTGTCTCTCTCTTCCCTCCTACTCTTCCCTCTCCATCACTCTTTATATATCCATTTCCCTTGTCACTCCCTATCTCTCTCCCTCCATCTCTCTCTTTCTCTTTACTTTCTCTCCCTTTATTTCTCTTCTACTATTTCTCGTACCTCCTCCTCTCCTCTCTCCATTACTCTCTATCCATCTCTCCCTTGTCACTCCCTATCTCTCCCTATTTCCCTCCCCCTCCAACTCCATCTTTCTCACCCCTCTCCCCTTCTCTCTCTCTTCCCCTCTTTTCATCCCCATCACACTCACACACGCACTCTCTCTCTCCATCCATATGATCAAGAATTATCACTTTGTTTAGTTCATAATATATAAATAAATAAATTTTTTAAAAAATAATAGTATGCTAACTTTACATTAGAGATAGGCTATTTTTACTTTATATTCTACATTATATTACATTTTATATTAATTTACATTATACATTTATATATATTTTAATTTAAATATTACTCACAACATATAAAACTATATATATATATATATATATATATATATATATATATATATATGTATAACATTCTAAAATAAAATTCATCCATAATATTAATCTTTCATTTTTCCAATAGTAAACTTCATACACTTTCATGCTGGAGTGTTCGATTTCTCAGTGATGCATAAATCATTCTCAAATTACATTCACTAAAAGCACCAGAATGGAGTTACCTTCACTAGACAAATTGACAAACATTTACAAAAATTACGTAATCCATAGAAATTAAAATCACAGAGTTATATTTGAATGTTGTTTGTAAATACAACAATGGTAAATAATAGCCCTTGAATTCAAAGAAAGATGGGGAGTCATTTTAAATGGAATCGTGAAAATTCCTACATAACTTTACAACATGTTGCTGCTCCACAAAAGCATTGTTTTTTAATGCTTTCCTCCTTACTTAATTGGTAATCATTGTTTTTTAATGCTTTCCTCCTTACTTAATTGGTAATCGTAAGTTATCTCTTCCTCAGCATCAATGTCTTTCTTCACAAATAATGCAATTCGACTCTCAACACCATTGACCGGTAATATCCTCGAAAAACAATTGGGTGCACATGAATGATTGATCAGACACACTACATTTCCCTGCTTTGTGGCATCAATCATAGTTTCTTTGTTGATTGTGAAGAAGTATGTTGAATGTTTACCCTATGATTGGTATCTCTTATCTCTTAAATTGGCAACATTGTTTCCTCTTATTTCACCCTGATATTCTATCACCATGTCCCCTCTTCGAATGGGTTTGATAGTAAAAGGACCATATCCATGAACTTCAGATTCCCCAAGTCAAAGTCATTTTTTTCAAGTTTCTAGGAGTAATCAAGATGCTCTCTATATGAAGAGAATTGTAGTGGATCTGGTTCTCGTTCTATTTTTAATCTCTTTTTTATAGCTTCTCACGAATGGTGGGAGTATCCCATAGGTCGTTGAATTATGGAACTTATGCCGAATTTTTCTTTCAGAGTATTATGCACAGAGCTTCTAGATGCATATTGTTATTCTATTTTGCGGAATCCAAATTCTTCTAGATTACTATCATTCCTTAAAGATGAAATCTCATCTGATGAATCTTCTGAATGTGTTACTGCAATTGCTTCCTTTCGGATTCCCATATGTATAGAATTTACATCAAGGATTCTTACAACCACATTTGGATCTAGAACCCTATGAGAGGCACAATAGGAAATGTATCCGCATACATTCCTTCCTTTATTGTTCCAGTAGGATAGCTCCATGTGGTACCCTTCAATTAATGAATAAGTGGGATGTTAAAAAGTTTCACATTCCTCACACTTGACACAAGATCCCTAAATTTTTTTATAGACTATACATGACTTCCCAAAAGAGTCTGGATTCATTTTCAATATCCTTTCTACAAGTTCCATAGTTTTGTCATTTAAAAATGTTACTTCATTAGTAAAACAAGCACAGGTAATATGCACCCAAAATCCACATGTTGTGGTAGGTTTCAGGGCACCACCCATTACAGGGCAGAGGTAGTAGCCTTATGGAGTAGTCTCTGTCTTTGCACTCTAGCAAGTTGTATAAAGCCATTCGTCCATCGATTCAATTGCACCATAACGATTTTCATGAACTCCAATATTGGATCCATTGCAGAAGAAGATTTTATTATAATGGCAATGTTTAGTTCCATGGCATATTGAACACCTTTCTGCTATCAAGTTTTCCTTGATTGGCTCGAATGGTTCTAGCAGCCACCCTATTAATTCTTTCTCCCTAATGCTGAGTGGTGTCTGCCCTTCAAGGTTAAAAAATCAAAGGCCGCGAACCCCAGATTCATAGGTCTTGTTAAGCCAATCAATGAGATATTGATTTGAACAACTTACTCTAATAATTTGCTTCCATTTCTTCCTCTTAGAGCCTATGTGATTTTCCCATTGTGTCAGGCTCATGGGCTTGCCCTTTTCACATTCTTTGCATTCACATAGGATTAAGTGGCTATTAGTCACATAATTAGCCTCTTGCCATTACAAATAACTATAATGCATTCTGGAATAGTGAAAGGAATATTGTTTTTCTCCTTAATTAGATAGGTTGTCAAGGCCGGTTGCTTTGGCATGCATTGAGGACAGGAATACTCAGTAAGGCCTTATAGGTGCTCACTACTTACATTATCACAATCATAATGAACCCAAATCCTACATTTTTTACATTGAAGCCAAACTCTTTTGGGTGTAGGACTCCATACCTTCATGTAAATGACACAGTATTGATTGAACTTGTACAACTTGTAGCAACGTTGATAGATCAACAAGCCCTTCTCATATGAATTACGTAGCTACTTCACCTGAACAGATGATAATAATCTTGAAGCTGGAAACTTCTCATTAGAGCTACTACACGTTGTTTCTTCATCTTTTTCTTAAAAAACCCTGCATCCAGAAAAGAAAAATATGCTATTTTGACTTCCTCAGTCCCCTCAGAAAACTCATCCTTTAGGTCCATAGAAGAGATTTTTAAGAATTTCCAACTCTTGTATTCTAATGTCCCGAAGTATTCCCCAAAATGGAGTAGCCTTTTTTCTTTAACGCATCGATATGCACAGTCATAGTTATTTTTAATGTTGAAAAACTTAACATAAAATCTTCGTGAACACAAACGCTCTCCATAGATTCTGGGGCATATTTCACCTGGTCCATAACTTTAGCGGGCCAAACAGGTATGTCCTTTCTCCTCTTAGACTTCACCCAAATGACATCACCCACACCAAACTGTTGAAGACGTCGGCCCTCGGAACATTCAAACGCCGCCATATTCTGCAGAGACGATGGCTTGGAAACCCTAAAATCATCATATTGTTGTTCCTTCTAATTTGCCTCAGTCACGTGCTCCTTGTTGGGTTCGTTAGCATAGATCATTCCTGCAACCTCTACTGTAGCGTTTCGACCCTTCAATTTTATGGCTGGCTCAGTGTTCATACTTTTTACGAGCTTAGCTGGTCTATTCTTGAATTTCTTTGATTCATCTATAACATCGCAAAATAGGGCCTAAAGCCTCGCATTTTCAGGCATTCAATACTCATCGCTGCAATGGCACCCAAATTTACACCCCAATGATTTTGCATCGTCTTTGTTGCATCTCAGATCTCTAATTCTTCTCCTGCAGGTCTCCATGCTAAAAATAAATCAAAACCAAGATGAAACCCTAACCCGAACATTGCGTGGAACGATGGTATGGTTGTATTACAAACACTAACTCCAATGGATTGTTACAGGATAGAGGGGACCTTTAAAATATATACGCTAAGTGATCACAATTTGACTTGTAGCAAGACCAGTTGGAGAAGAAATAATGCAAAGTAAAGAAATACAAGCCCGGTAGGCCTTTAAATAGGGAGAATCCACTCCTAAAAATAAATAAACAAAACAAAAAGCACAAATTAATCTATGCATCGTGGTGGAGAAAATTCTCCATTTTTTCGAGTCAATTTTCTATGTCCAAGTGGGAACCGTCATATAAAGTCAATAAGTCAATAGGCCCATTAGAAATGATTAATTTAGCCACAAGCCAAATTCTCCAATTAAATCCCACCTTAATTTAGATGGATGCTTTCATAATTTTATCATATATAACATTTTGCTTCTCAGGAAAATATTAACATTTATAAAGTTAATAATTTTACATACTTTTTTAATTTTATCATATACAATTTTTGTTTATGAGGAAAATGTTAACATATAGAAAATTAATAATTTTAGATTTTGTTAGTGCGATAGGAATGTAATGGTATTCAATTTCATTGTTTGGATGGGAATGTAATGATATTCAATAGATAATATGCTTTAAACCAATTGCAACTTATTACTAACTTATTGCATAGTATTATAACTCATAATTAACTTATAACATAGTACTTAATATTTATCTTGTTTCTAAAATTCAAAGAAAATTAAAAAAATAATAATAAATAACAAATCTAAATAATTTTCGTTTCCTACTGGCATAAAATCAAAAAAATTAAACTAATAAAAGGAAGGATCTCGTAGCAGCCATGGCTAAATCCACCACTTTGAATAAAAGTAGATTCCTACCTTTGTAAATTGGTAACTGATCAAGGTTATTTGGGCAACGCGCAAGCGAGAAGCTTGAATTAGGGGTTGTTAGGGGCATCTATCCTTGCAATTTTATCCTAATTTGTATTAATATGTTATTTTATGGGATTATTTGATTTACTAGTAAGTATATAAAATATTAATTATGTAGGAGAGAATTTATTTTTTTCCCGTAGAAAAAAGTCGTAATTTTATTCATATTGATAAAATTACATTTTGTAGATGCATGAACCATATGGAGATGGATGTTCCTGTAATCACAGGTAGCAAATAGAAAATAAACACAAAATAGCAGATGGTTTTTCCTGTAATGACACGAAAGCAATAGAAATAACAAAATAGAAAAAAATAAGTTCCAGCAAGCCTAAACTTTTCTGCCCTTTTTCTTCTCCACCCGTCGCCAACCTCCACTGTTGGGAGTGGGTGTAATAATAGATAGCTGATTTTCCATTGGGATCAATGGAAGTTCTTTGTCAGATTCTGAGCCCTGTGATCCATGAGTTCGTTTGATGCCGATTACTTCCATTTGTGGCTCTTGTTGCAAATCTGAAATGTGTGGCCCCTAGTGAGTAATTGGAGAATTCTCTTCCTGAGTGTATTTCTATCTCATTTGAGTATCAAGTTCTGTCTGGTTCTCTGTAGTATCTACGTTTATGTCTTCTTCTTCCAATGGGTCGGTATGCTGCCACCCTCTGGGCTTTTTTTGTTGTTCCTTGGTTCTCCTGGAGTCCTTTTGAGAAAATGGGCAGTCATATTGAAGGTGCCCTATTTGCATGTAGCCCCTGCACCGAAACGATGTGTTCTCGTAGTTAATCGGTTGTATCCATTGAGAATTATTGAAGTTCAAAGTGATGTGATCAGGTAGCCCCTGACTCAGGTCCACTTCTACACATATTCTGGGAAATGTAAATATTCCCCTGATAGCTTTGTCTTCGTCCATTTTTAGGAATTTTGCCAGGGAGTTCTCAATGGCAATTAATACTTTGTGATGCCAAAAATGTAGAGGGAGACCATGTAGCCTTACCCATATAGGCATTGTTGAGACTTTCATTGTATTGGCGTCGAAATCAAAAAACCAGGGGGTGATGAAGAGGCCAACGCTGCCCCAGAACCAAGGCCCCTGATTCATAATGCTATCTTGTTCTTGTTCCGTGTTAAATCTAACTATGAATAACCATTTGGGGCATAGGTAAATTTCAAAGTTAGATGTCCATGATGAAAAGATCCATTGGTGTAGGGTATATGATTTTGGCTAGAAACCATTAAATCTACAAATAACTGCATTTTTCGATAGATCTATGTGTAGACTAGTTACCTCTAGCATAGATACTAGTAGCGTTGGTGATTCTGGCTTTTGTTCAACAATGTAGGGTCCTAGTAGCTCTGGTGGTGGTGCTGCTGGGTAAAAGCATGTTAATGTGTCTCATTATATGGCAAAAGAAAAAAAGTATTCAAATGAAAAAAGATAAAAAAAAATGAATATAAAAATATCAATTAAATGAGTTGAGTTTCATACTTGTTAATTATAAAAAATAAATGCTAAATTTGTAACAAAGCTAACTGAAAATAAATTTTGGTAAAAGCTATAGTGAACCTATTTAATGGGTCCAAAAAATATACATAATGTTATAAAAAACAAATACTAAATTTGTAAATAAGTCAACTCATAGTAAATATTGGTAAAAGCTATGGTTAATCACTCACAAAATATAAATAACCTTTTTAAATATGCAGGTTTAAATATGTAAAGTTAAATGAAATGCTAAAACTCTTTAAAAATATATATAAAAATAGAATTAGAATTTCTAAACAAATAAGTTTATATATTATATTTTGAATAATATAAAATATGTTATTATAAAAAATATATTTTAAAAAATTTCGAAAAATAATTCTAACATTTTGTTATATGTTATTTTCAAATTTCTATTAAAAAAAATTGATTTTATAAACTTGAAAGGATAGTTTCTTGGGTCGCACTTTTATATATACAAAACGATTATCATTTTTACTAGTATTTTAATAATAATTAAAAAGTATGCTTACTTTTTATTTTTAAATTTGTTTAGCAATCTTTAGAATGTTTACAACACATCTCTTAAAGAAATTGGAACTAAAAAGCATAAATCAATAGAGAAATGGGGGGTCGCAGTTTTGTCACTACTTAAAAATTTATGTAAAATATTAATGAATATCTTTTAAAGAAATGAATAAATTAGATAAAAAATATCTATTAAATTTTAGAAAAAATATGACATGAAATTGAATTTAAATTGACATGTTTTGTCTTCTTTTACCACCACCTAATTCTTGATGATTTTGTAAATTTAAGAGTAAACATTTCAACTCCATTTATTTTTATAAAACTTCTTTGCCACAAAAAGGGAAAAAGTGATACACATTAACATGCTTTTACCCTGCTGTATTTTTCATTTTTTCCTTCCCTTTCACTACATCCCGAAAGGAACTGGTATTTTTAGAGTTGGTTCTAGTGCTTCCGCCACACAGTCGGAGATTTAGAATAATGGTTGAATCTTTGGCAATGCCATAGTACTGGAGGGTTTAGTTGTCCTGCATACTGTATGATGAATATATAAGGATTTGATATTGTTCTGGGGTTCCAAGGTGATCCTGGATCTCCTTTTTTAACGCATGGATGCTCATCCCCTTACTGAGCCGCATGCAAAAGTGTTTTCCCCCAATCGATTTGATGAAAATCTGAATCATTTCTGCATCCATCTGAAGTAGATCAGTCTTGTGAAGACCTCGCTTTGTTGGATCTGGCAGTTCCTCTTTGAATCCAGATGCCTCATTTAGCTCTGGATCCTATCCACTCCTTGGTTTCCCCAGATCTGGCTTATAGAGGTCATTTGTCAGAGATCGACCCACTCTGTCATGGGCATTTGTATATAGCAGGAAGATCCAGGCCTCTGGGCTCGTGGCCGCTATGGTTAGGGTTGCTATTACTCACTTCCAATCGATGGCGTATACCCACACCTGTTCAGTCGGGTACTGGGGAGTCGTAGCCTACACAATCCATAGTCTCCTTAGTGTCGTCCAGATAGAGTCAAAGAGTGAGTGGTATTAAGGGAGAGGGGGAGGGAGATAGAGTCAAAGAGAGAGAGAGAGGCGGGGGCGGGGGGTAGAAAGAGATATATAGAGATGGAGGGGTTTGTTGTGAGTGGAAAGATAGGAGGAGGAAGGAGGGGGTAGAGATAAAGACAGTGAGTGAGTGATAGAGGGGAGAGTGAAGGGTGGAAAGATAGGAGGGAGAAGAGAGAGGATGTAAAGAAATGACACCTACATACACATAAAATAGTTCAATATGAATAAAATCAAGGGACAATAAGAAATTTACTCCAAATTTCCCCTTAAGGGGGAATTATAAAAACACAATCATTCCCATCTACCTTTTATTGTATGCATAATCACCTCCATAACTATGCCCATAATATCTTCTAAAATACCTCCCAAAATGTTTCCATTGATCTCTTGAAAGATCTTCATCCATAAGATCTCTCATTTCTATCGAGAGATCTAGAATTAGTCTACATCATCATATTATTTCATTAAGTGTTAGAAATGAGAAATATTCATTAGATTATTCCCTTCCTCTCTCTTTTATGTTATTTATTCTTTATCATCATTTGTGGCCTTCTTCCTTATTTGACATTCTTCATTTTCACTTTCAAATGATAAAAATTGTTGAAGCTCATATAAAAGAATCACCATCCACTATAATACATGGGTCAGCTGCCACAATATCCATTATTTCTCTATGAAATTCCTTCTCATACATGGTTCCTCAACGAATTTCCATAACACTTCTCCATACCTATACCTGTAATATTACTCCTATCCCATCATCAATCATAATCTCCATCTTATTTTTTTGTCTTACCCATAACCATACTCTCAATGCTATTGCACTAGACTCCCAAGGAACAAAATTTATTCATTGACTTTTTTCCATATGTTCCTTGTCACTTTCACAACTAGTTTGCATTACTCTATCACATATTCAATAGTCATTCCTCTCTTGTAGAAGTCCCTCTTTTATGACTTGAAATATGCCTAACTACTTCCTTACTAAGATTAATATATCTTCCAACCGTGAACTACCTCAAATCAATGATTTTTCCCAAGGAAGAGCTTCTCTTTATGAATTATTGTAACATTCCTATCTTGACCCCTCATTTAATTTGTAATTAGTTTGGAATTGTGTTTCCTATGTCGGCATGGATGTGCCACTATTGCAACAAAAATGAACTGGATGAATCTAGGAACATTATATATGTAATATAAATGTTGGATTAATAAATATTTTGTCACTACTAATTGTGAACATAAGAGCACTAAGGTGGGTTATTATTTAAAATATGAGATTATTGTGGAAGTTATCAAGCAAATCATTGCCATGAAATTTGAATTTAAGTTTAATCCTTTTCCCTCTTACCTAAGAACCATTTCATTGTGAATGAATTAGTAGTTAGTACAATCATCTTCATAAAAGTGGAAATTGGGGTGGTATCTACAAAAATGGTTCATAATTTAATGAAATGAATGAGTTGACTACATTCCTTGTATTTTGAAGTTGACATACAAATTTCCTAGGAGACTGAGGAAAATAAGGGATTGCATAAAAAAATGTATTTATTATGAAAATTTTCCAAGGGGGTAGAGACCCATGAAGGAAAAAGAGTGAGACATTCATCCAAATATGAATTTCATCCATCCATGCATATAGAGAGATACTCATTGAGAGCACAAACACATGGGTTAGTGAGCAGTGAAACTCACAACTATAATGTTATCAATCCTAAGTTGAATGATCAAATTTTTTTGGTGATTAAACTACATTTTAGGTGCCAAAATATGCCCAGAAAAAATTTCAATCATGGATTAGAATGATGTTGATGTGTTCTAGGCTATATAAAAAATAATTTATATATATCAAACACATGTAAAGAAGATTTGGACTCTAGCCGGGAAGAGTGTGTGGTAATCTGATATGAGTTGGTTGAGAAAGCCAAGCAAGAAGTGGGAAAATCATCAATGGATTATTGAAGGGATTCCATTATTAAATTCATTAACTAAGAAGAGAGGCATTTGGTGATCATAAAGGCGTAGACTCAATTGGGAGTGGATATCTCTAACTCTATCATGTATGTAAAGGAGAGTTTTCTTCACTTATCATATTTACCAATTAGTCATTATTTTCCCCTTATGGTATCATGGCTTGGTTAAGGGGTGGCTAGCTGTATAAATCTGATGTGTAGCTGAGCCTATGGTTGGGTGGAAAAGGCGCATTCCCAAATTGGTTTCTGACTTTGAATTATGAGCTAAGTGTTTCCTCCATTCATTTGTTACTGTCCATTTACTCTTCAAATACATTTGGAAAACTATTGTTTTTCTATATGATTATGGCATATAGATACATATTCATGCAAATATCTAGAGTAGTGTTTGAGTTTGATATAGTTCAACATGAATTTATATTAACTTGTGTTTACAAAATCTTATGGAAATAAGTTTTTCATATTCAAGAGTAGAGACTGCTTAATTTTTGGTGGGTAGTAACCTCTCATATGTATGGACATTTACATGTCAGGGATACTCTTATTTTGATAAGGAATGCATATGTTATGGTTTGTAGTAACTCCTAGTAAGTATGATTGAATTTGAAACTTCAACTATATAAGTTTTTATATGTATGAATTAATAGTTGCATAAATTTTAGATATGATAAATGCTAGAAAAAACCTTTTTTTTACTTAAGTGAATGTAGTGAATTCTAGTAATGGTCCATTCCATAAGTGAAATTAATTGGTGTCATCTAATGAGGTGGAGGAATTGCACGGACAACCAAAAGTCGTCAAAATATGGGCAAGCAAATTTCAAAATTTTTTGTAGAGGCAGTGTTTGAATCATGTTTTTGATGGTGGAAATTGATTCAACACCATCAAAAACATCTAGGACACCTAAAATTTTGAATTTTAACAATTATAACTTGGATTTACAAAAATCCTTGCTGGATTTTCTCTAAATATGACCAGAATTTCCATAACTTTCTGGGAAACTCCTTTGCCTCATTAGAGTATGCAAAATTAATTAGGGTGCTAGCTTATCAAAGAAATATTTAAATGGGTAAAAAGGTTAGGGTGCTACTTTCAAAACTTATAATTCTATTCCATGGAAATGGGGTGAAATATTATGGCTAAAAAGATTAGGGTGCTACTTTCAAAACTTAAAATTCCCATTATGAAAGGAAATATTTTGTGTTGCAATATGGGAAATTTGTGGAATTTTATAGATGGCCAATAAAATTTTTGGCAGCTTGGAATTTACTTATTATATAGATTTTTCCCACACATGAGCTTATTTTCACATTGGATTTGTTTATTATTTATTATTGGTGGACTAAAATTATTTACACGTAGTTTTTTTATTATTTATTAATGGTGAAGTAAGATTAATTGTGTGGATATATATATATATATATATATATATATATATATATATATATATATATATATATATAGATATCACATCATTTTTTCTAGTTAATTTGAATCAAAATTGAACGGAGATTTTAGAACCTTGAGTTTAAATTGTTTAATATGTATAGTTCTAGCGACCCGAGGGTTTTTCAGGGTGCCTAATCCATATATGTATTCAAAAATGTATTTTAGAAAACAAAAAATCTTGAAATTATATTACTGTATTTTGGTGAATTCCGTAATTAGACTACGCGTACGCACACCCACACCCACACACACACACACACACACACACACACACACACACATATATATATATATATATATATATATATATATATATATATATATATATATATATATATATATATATATATATATATATATATATATATATATATATGTACTGAATTAATGGGAACTACCTTATGACATTGTGGGGGTGGGTGGCCATAGTGAGGACTCAACACTTGGGCGCCACATCATTTTCCATGAGGAAATTTTTTAATAGGGTTGACAAGAAACCAAGGGAGAAAATATTGAAATGAACATATATTGATGATCTAGGATCACATTTTAGTAAAGTTTATATTGTCAAAAAACTCTCACTACTAGTAAATGGTGATGGCGATATCAAAATAAAGCTTCTAGTTGGATAGAAAAGATGAAAATTTTGGTACCCACACCATCAATATGGTATAGATGGGATTAGATATGTTACAAGGTATCTACCTCTTCATGTGGTTTATTCTTACTCTAAACAATATATGATGACATGTGGTTTCTCGCTAACCATTAAACTTCAATACAAAGTGGTTCTTAGATTCCCATGAACTTTATGGGGATACAATCACCTTATTAGGCTTACAACTTCATTAACATAGGTACACATAATTTCAACTTTCATTTTTTCTAACCTTGGCCTTTGAATTTACATAAAACCAAGACCATTTTCTTTCGATCATGAAAACATTATTCAAGGACCATTCCTTAACGATGTTAGTTTCATGGATTTATTATATCTACACAATATACTTTTATTTTTTTCACTTGGATTTTCTTGCCTCTTAACTTTGTTGCATCAATTCCTTCTTTATCTTGGTAATTTCTCTTTTCTTGCTTTATCCTTTAATTTTTTTCCATTTTCCTTACACCTTTATCTTTCACCATTTTTTCCTTTCATTTGTTCCTTCACCATTCTTGTCTTTTATTTCTATTAATCATGTCTACGAGCCCATGTGCTTCTTCATCTTCTTTTTGATTTCTTCTTTAGCCATTCTAGGACATTTTTCTTCTACTAAGTCCTCCATTTTACTATCCATTTATTTGAGATTCACCACACCCACCTTCTTCCTCACTTCCTCTTTTAGGCTATAATAAACCAATTTTTCCTCAAAAAATCTTTTTCACCTTGGTAAATACCTTACCTAGGTTTTACCTTCCTTTGAACATAGACTTTTGTTATTTCTGGTTCTTTCCTCTTATAACCTTTCTTTGAGATTCCCCTGCTCCTTATCTACAATATTGTAAGGCTTGCATATCTTCGTACCTTTATAAGACCTTATGTCTCTTATTCCTTTACTTTTCTAGCTTTAATAATTGTAGGTCTTATATTTCCACCAAATTTTTACTTTTTCCATCATTTACCTTGTCATGGAGTCAACATATTCATATTTCTTCATTGGCCTTGTTTCTATTCTTGTCTTCTACTATAGCTACATCTTCTATGCCAAATTTCATTTTTATATCATTAACCTAGTTGAAATCTCCACCATGATATTCTTCATGTATTCAGTATAATTTTTTCTTGTACTGAATGATTCTAACAAACATTATCGAATATTGGAATGGCCAATTCCAACAGAGACTCAAATTTGTGGTAATAATTGGCCAGATTAAATGTCACTATGATTATTTCAACTAAACTTTTCATAACATAACATTCTCCAAATATTTTACCTCACTTGACAAAATGACTTTCACTTGAAAATTTTAATGAATTTAATTCAGTAGCTCTCATAACTTTAAAATTTGGACGCTCGGTCACAGTAGCCATGAATCCTTTTTATACATTAATGATTTCTCATGAAGTTTCATCCTTTTTATACATTAATGATTTCTCATAAAATTGACTCGGATTTTCTTTATTGGACTTGCTAAATCACATAAGCAAGATATTTTCAATCATCTCTAGATTTGTGCTCTCACATTGCTTTTAGGTTCTCAAAATTTGACCCAATTTTACATTCGGAAGCTTTCCTTTATTTTTTCAAACTATAAATTTCCTTTGACACTTGATTGAGCGAATGGTTTAGATTAAAAAGATTCATCCCGCGTTTTACTCCTACCAACCTTTTACATCCTTAATTTCATGAAATTTTATGTAACTCACACATTTACAAACCTTGTAAATCCTTAATTTCTTGAAGTTTTATGTAACTATTCAAGCCTATACATTAACACCATTCATGTACCCATATATTTCGTTTTTATAAAAAAATAAAATCATCTTGAGGTTTACTCCTACCAACCTTTTGTATATCTAAATAATATACCATCCTATATCCATTTTAACCTCGGGTTTATGAAACGCTTATAGGAATCAAATCTCTCAAGGTGTAAAACATTTTTTTTAGTGCAAAATTGAGGAAATGTTTACACTTTGAGAAATTTGATCGCTCTTAGTGCTTGATAGATTTGGGATTAAGCTGGATCTAAGCTAGTTTCAATCGTGCAGAGTCACACAAAATGTTTTGAACATCTAATTATTTTGATCATTTTAAATATGCTAAGTATGTGTAATATTAATCTAGTCATAATTTTAAATTTTCTTGGTTACCTTATTTTGTTGAGATGATATAGATTGTTAATAACTTGAATGATGAAAAATGAGGAAATAAAAGTTTTGAACGAAATGTGACAATGTAAGAGTGTTGAACGATAGAAAATGTGTATAATAAGAATGTAGTCAACTACAAATAGACTTCATTGTGATCAATGACAAACTATTTTCTTCTACTATTCTTATTGTCACACCTATTAGTTTTGCCATATTTTCATATTGATCATATGAAAAAGGTGGTCAAAGTCGTAGACCAGTAAACATCATACCTTATCTCTCTTGCTCTCAAATATTAACAATAGCATCCTCCAAAGTTAGTTAGTGTGGCTTATGAAGTGTTAAACCCCAAGTAAGTTTCAATGGTAGTTGTTTTCTATTACCTCATTTGAATACAAGGTGACTAACAATGTTTAATGATGGAAAATATTAATACTAAGAATGTACTCAATTACAAATAATTTACAATTTCAAGATGCAAACATTTTATTTAAGATCAAATTTCAAGTATTTTATTTATGGTTGAATTAGTGTAACACAAAAGTCAATGCATGTTGTTAACATTTTTTTTGTGCTTACAATAAAATCAATGCACACTATTAGTCTAATTTGTTTGAAATTAATGTACAACATATATCTAGTTACATCACATGAGAAATCAACATCTACATTAAAATCAATGCATCCAGTGCAAGCAGTCAAATAGAATTAAAAATACACATCTACACTAAAATCAATGCATCTACCACAAGTAATCAAATATGAATAGAAATCGACATCTACAATGGAATCAATGTATCTAGTCTATGAAATCAAATATAATAAGAAATAAATAACTACACTAAACCAATGTATCAAGTGCAATAAATCAAATAGGATTAAAAATAAACACATACACTTAAATCAATGCATTTTTTGAGTGAGAAACCAAAAAAATTATGGCTTTTTGAATCCAACTTCTTTTACCTTTTGTAAAAGCATTAATTTCTCTTCCTCTATGGTTAATAATGTTCGATATTTTATAATAGAATATAATGTCTATATTTGTCTCTGTATATCTCTTTATTCTTTCCTCCTTCCCCCCGCCCCTCTATGCATCTCACTCTCTCTCTATGTCTCTCTCTTATTCCCTCTCTCCCCCATCATCTATATCTCTATCTCCCTTTGTATATGATTCTTTGTCTCTCTATCTCTTTTCCCAAACATAATAACTCTCTCTCCATATCTCTCTCTCTCTCTCTCTCTCTCTCTCTCTCTCTCTCTCTATATATATATATATATATATATATATTTTCCACTTCTCTCTCTTCCCTCTCACTCTCTTCTCTCCCTCACATTCTCTCCACTTCTCCATTGTCACTCTCTCTCTCCACCTTTCTTTCTCTATGTCTTTCTTCATCCCTCAATCTCTCCCTCCAACTCCATATCTCTCTTCTTATCTCCTTCAAGTCCTATATGTCTTCCTCCTTATCCCCCTCATTCTCTCCCGCCTCCCTCTATCTACCCCCTCCATCACTCAAACACACACTCTCTCTCTATCTTTTTGTCTCCCTCTCTAGTTTCCCTTTCTCCCCCTCTCTTCCTCCTATCCTCTCTCTCTTCCCTCCTACTCTCCTCTATCCATCAATATCTATATATCCATCTCTCCCTTGCCACTCCCTATCCCTCTCCCTTCATCTCTTTCTCTCTTTCCTTTCTATCCCTTTCTTTCTCCTTTCCTCTCTCTCTTACCTCTTGCTCTCCTCTCTCCATTACTCTCTATCCATCTCTCCCTTGTCACTTTGTATCTCCCCCCTTCCCATCCCCCTCCAACTCCATCTCTCCTCATCTCTCTCTCTTTCTCTCTCTTCCATCTCCCTCTCTTTTTATCTCCATCACACTCGCACACTCTCTCCATCTATATGATCAATAATTATCACTTTGTTTAATTAATAATATATGTGAGATTTATTATAATAATACCTACCATAGAGATGATTATTATTATAATATATTAAATAACAGTAATCAATATTATTGATTATTATACCAATAATAATATATAAATAAATAACGTGTTAAAAAAACAATAGTATGGTAACTTTACATTATAAATAGACAATTTTTGCTTTATATTTTATATTTTATATTATAGCTCCATGTGATACCCTTAAATTAATGCACAAGTGGGATGGTAAAACGTTTCACATTCCTCACACTTGACACAAGATCCTTGCGTTTTGTTAAAGACTACACATGACTTCCCAAAAGAGTCTGGATTGATTTTCAATATCCCTTCTACATGTTCCATAGTTTTATCATTCACAAAAATTACTTCATTAGTAAAACAAGAACAGGTAACATGCACCCAAATTCCACATGTTGTGGTAGGTTTCAGGGCACCACCCATTACAGGGCAGAGGCAACAATGGTGTGGAGTAGTCTCTGTCTTTTCACTCTAGCAAGTTGTGCAAAGTCATTCATTTAGTGATTGAGTTGCACCATAAAAAGTTTCATGAAATCCAATATTACATCCATTGTAGATGAAGATTTTATTATAATGCCAATCTTCAGCTCGACGACATATTGCACAACTTTCTACTATCCAGGTTTCTTTGATTGGCTCGAATGGTTCTAGCAGCCAACCTATTAATTCTTTTTCCTTAATGTCAAGTGGTGTCTTCCCTTTAGGGTTAAAGAATCCAAGGCCACGAACCCTAGCTTCCTAGGCCTTGTTGAATCAATCAATGAGATAATGATTGGAACCGATAACTCTAATACTTTGTTTCCAATTCTTCCTCTTAGAAACTACATGCTTTTCCCATTGTGACAGGCTCATGGACTTACATATTTCACATTCATTGCATTTACAGAGGTTCAAGTGGCTATTAGTCACATAATTCGCCTCCTTGTCATTACAAACAACTGTAATACGTTCTGGAACAGTGTAAGGATTATTGTTTTTCTCCTTAATTAAAGAGCTCACTATGGTAGGTTTCTTAGGGGTGCGTTGAGGATAGGAATACTTAGTAAGGCCTTGTGGGTGCTCACTGCTTACCTTATCACAATCATAATGAACCCAAATCTTACATTTTTAGAATTGAAGCCAACCTCTTTTGGACGTGGGACTCCATACCTTCGTGCAAATACCACAATACTGATTGAACTTGTACAACTTGTAGCAACGTTTACAGATCAACAAGCCCTTGTCAGATGAATTACGCAGCTGCTTAACTTGAACAGATGATAATAATCCTGAAGCTAGAAGATACTCGTTACAATTGATGCACGTTGTTTCTTCTTCTTGATGTTTCAAAACCCTACATCCAGAGAAGAAATCTACTGTTGTAGCTTCCTCAATCGCCTAAAAAAATTCATGCTTTAGGTCCTTAGAAGAGATTTTCAAGAATTTCCGACTCCTGTATTCTAATGTCCTAAAGTTTTCCAGAAAGGGGAATACCCTTTTTCCTTTAACACATCTATATGCATAGTCTGAGTTATTTTTAATGTGGAAAAACTTAACACAAAATCTTCCAGAAACGAAAACGCTCTGCACAAATTTTGGGTTATCTTTCACTGGATCGATAACTTTAGTGGGCCAAATAGGTGTGTCCTTTCTCCTCTTAGACTTCACCCAAAAGAAATCACCCACACTAAACTGTTCAAGACACTGGCCCTTTGAACATTCAAACACCACCATATTCTGTAGAGATGATGGCTTGGAAACCCTAAAATCATCATATTATTGCTCTGGTTTGCCTTCGTCACCTACTCCTTGTTGGGTTCGTTAGCATAGATCGTTAATACAACCTCCACTATACCATCTTGACCCTTCAATTTTATGGCTACATTAGTCTTCATACTTTTCATAGGCTTAGGTAGTATATTCTTTAATTTCCCTTATTCATCTATAACATCGCAAAACAGCACCTGAAGCCTCGCATTTTCATGTGCCCGATCCTCATCGTCGCTATTACGGTGCCGTAATTCACACCCCAATGATTCTGCATCACCGTTGTCGCATCCCATGTCTCTAATTAATTGGAGCTACCTTATGACATTGTGGGGGTGGATGGCCATAGTGAGGACCACTATGACTACCACATCATTTTCCACAAGGAAAATTTTTAGTAGGGTTGACATGAAACCAAGCATGAAAATATTGAAACGAACATATATTGTTGATTTAGGATCACATTTTAGCAAAAGTTTATATTCTCAGAAAGCTCTTACTATTAGTAAAAAGTGATGGTGATATCAAAATAAAGTTTCGAGATGGATAGGAAAGATGAAAATTTTGATACCCACACCATCAATATGGTCTAGAGGGGATTGGATATGTTACAAGGTATCTACGTCTTCGTGTGTTTTCTTCTTACTATAAACAATATATGATGAAATTTTGTTTCTCGCTAATTATGAAACTTCCATACAAAGTGGTTCTTGGATTCCAATGAACTTTATGGGGATACACTTTACCTCATTAGGCTTACATCTTAATTAACTTAGGTACACATAATTTCGTCTTTCATTTTTCTAACCTTGGCCTTTACATTTACATATAACCAAGACCATTTTCTTTCCATCATGAAAACCTTATTCAAGTTCCATTCTTTAACGGATGTTAGTTTCATGGATTTATTATATCTGCACAATATACTTTTATTTTTTTCACTTTGCTTTTCTTGCTTCTTATATTTGTGGGATAAATTCCTTCTTTATCTCATTCATTTCTCCTTTTTTTTCTTTATCCTTTATTTTTTTTCCATTTTCCTTACATGTTTATCTTTCACTTTTTGTGCTTTTTGTTTGTTCCTTCACGTTCCTTGTCTTTTATTTCTATTAATCATGTCTAGGAGTCCATCTACTTCTTCTTTTTTTGTTTTGATTTCTTTTTTGGCCATTCTATGAATTTTTCTTCTACTAAGGTCTCCATTTAACTATCCATTTCCTTGAGATTCACCATGCTCACCTTCTTTCTCACTTCCTCTTTTAGGCTATAATAAACCTCTTTTTCCTCAACAAGTCTTTTTCACCTTGGTAAATACCTTACCTAGGTTTTATCTTCCTTTGAACATAGCCTTGTGTTATTTCTGGTTCTTTCCTCTTGTAACCTTTCTTTGAGCATCCCCTACTCCTTATCTACAATATTGTAAGGCTTTCATATCTTCATACCTTTATAAGACCTTATGTCTCTTCTTCCTTTACTTTTGTAGCATTAATCATTGTAGGGCTTATTTTTTCCACCAAATTCTTCATTTTTCCATCATTTACTTTGTCATGGATTCAACATATTCATAATTCTTCATTGTCCTTCTTTCTATTCTTGTCTTCTACTATAGCTACATCTTATACGCCAAATTTCATTTTTATATCATTAACCTGCTTGAAATATTCACCATGATATTCTTCATGTATTCACTATAATTTTTTCTTGTACTCAATGATTCTAACAAACATTGTTGAATGTTGGAATGGCCAATTCCAACACAAACTCAAATTTGTCATAATAGTTGGCGAGATTAAATGTCACTATGATTCTTTCAACTAAACTTTGTGTGACATAACAATCTCCAAATATTTTACCTCACTCGACAATAATGACTTTTACTTGACAATTTTAATGAATTTAATTTAGTAGCTCTCATAACTTTAAAATTTGGATGTCGAGTCACAATAGCCATGAATCATTTTTATACATTAAGGATTTCTCATGAAGTTGTATCCTTTTAATACATTAATGATTTCTCATAAAGTTGACTCCAATTTTCTTTATTGGATTGACTAAATCACATAAGCAAGATATTATAAATCATCTGTAGATTTGTTCTCTCACATTGCTTTTAGGTTCTCAAAATTTGACCAAACTTTACAATTGAAAGCTTTTCTTTCTTTTGTCAAACTTTAAATTTACTTTGACAGTAAATTGACTCAATGGTTTAAATTAGAAAATTCATCTTCAGTTTTATTCCTACCAACCTTTTACATCCTTAATTTGATGAACTTTTATGTAACTCAGACATTTACAAACCTTGTACATCCTTAATTTCTTGAAGTTTTATGTAACTCTTCAAGCCTAGACATTAACACTGTTCATGTACCCATATATTTCATTTAAATAAAAATAATTCATATTGAGTTTTACTCCTACCAACCTTTTACATCCTTAATTTCATGAACTTTTATGTAAATCAGATATTTACAAACCTTTTACATCCCAAATTTCTTGAAGTTTTATGTAACTCTACATTAAAATCATTCACGTACCCATATATCAAATTTCTCAAGGTGAAAAACATTTTTTTATTGCAAAACTTGAGGAAATGTTTACACTTTCAGAAATTTGATCTCTCTTAGCGCTTGATAAATTTGGGATTAAATTGGATCTAAGCTAGTTTCAATCATGCACGGTCACACAAAATATGTTGAATATATAATTATTTTGACCATTTTAAATATGATAAATATGTGTAAGATTAATCTAGTCATAGTTTTAAATTTCTTGGTTACCTTAGTTTGTTGAGATGATATAGACTGCTAATAACTTGAATGATGAAAAATGGTAAAATAAAAGTTTTGAATGCAATGTGAGACTGTAAGAGTGTTGAATGATAGAAAATGTGTATAATAAGAATGTAGTCAACTACAAATAGACTTCATTGTAATCAATCACAAACTATTTTCTTCTACTATTCTTATTATCACATCTATTAGTTTGCCATATTTTCATACTGATCATATGAAAAAGGTGGTTGAAATCATAGACCATTCAAATCTTTATCTCAAGCTATTGTAGTAAACATCATACCTTATCTCTCTTTCTCTCCAATATTAACAATACCTTTCTCCAAAGTTAGTCATTGTGGCTTATGAAGTGTTACATCCCAAGTAAGTTTCAATGCTAGTTGTTTTCTATTACCTCATTTGAATACAAAGTGACTAACAATGTTGAATGATGGAAAATAGTAATACTAAGAATGTCCTCAATTACAAATAATTTATAATTTCAAGATGCAAACATTTCAGTAAGTAAACATTTTATTTAAGATAAAATTTCAAGTATTTTATTTATGGTTGAATTAGTGTAACACAAAAATCAATGCATGTCATTAATATTTTTTTTGCGCTTAAAATAAAATTAGTGGAAACTATTAGTCTATTTTGTTTGAAATTAATATACAACATATGTCTAGTTACATCAGATCAGAAATCAACATCTACACTGAAATTAATTCATCTAGTGGAAGCAGTCAAATAGAATTAAAAATCAACATCTACACTAAAACCAATGCATCTACTACAAGCAACCAAATATGATTGGAAATCGACATCTACAATGGAATCAATGTATCTAGTGTATGAAATCAAATAGAATAAGAAATCAACACTTGCACTAGATCAATTTATCGAGTGCAATAAATCAATTAGGATTAAAAATAAACATATACACTTAAATCAATGCATTTTTTTGAGTGGTAAACCAAAATATTTATGGCTTTTTGAATCCAACTTCTTTCACATTTTGTAAAAGCATTAATTTCTCTTCCTCTATGGTTAATAATGTTTGATATTATATAATACAATATAATATCTATATTTGTCTATGTCTATCTCTTTCTTCTTTCCTCCTTGCCCCACGCCACTCCACGCATCTCCCTCCCTCTCTATGTCTCTCTCTTCTTCCCTCTTGCACCCCTCATCTATATCTTTATCTCCCTTTGTATCTGCTTCTCTGTCTCTCTATCTCATTTCCAAAACATACAAACTCTCTCTCTCTCTCTCTCTCTCTCTCTCTCTCTCTCTCTCTCTCTCTCTTTTCCACTTCTCTCTCTTCCCTGTCACTCTCATCTCTCCCTCATTTTCTCTCGACCACTCCATTGTCACTCACTATCTCTCTATCTATCTCTCCACCTTTCTCTATCTATGTCTTTCTTCATCCCTCCCTCTCTCTCCCCCTTCAGCTCCATATCTCTCTCCTTATCTCTTTCATGTCCTCTCTCTCTTCCTCCCTATCTCCCCATTTCTCTCCCACCTCCCTCTGTCTTCCCCCTCCATCACTCTCACACACACACTCTCTCTATCTTTTTGTCTGTCTCTCTCTCATCCCTTTCTCCCTCTCTCTTTCTCCTATCCTCTCTCTCTTCCCTCCTATCTCCATCACTCTCTATATATCCATCTCTCCCTTGTCACTCCCTCTCTCTCTCTTTCCTTTCTCTCCCTTTCTTTCTTGTCTCCTCTGTCTCTTACCTGCTCCTATCCTCTCTCCATTGCTCTCTATCCATCTCTCCCTTGTCACTCCCTATCTAACCGCCTAGCCCTCCCCTACAACTCCATATTTTTCACCCCTCTTCCCTCATCACTCTCCCTCTTCCATCTCCCTCTCTTTTTATCCCCAACACACTCTCTCTCTCCATCCATATGATCTAGAATTATCACTTTGTTTAATTAATAATATATGTGAGGTTATTATAATAATACTTACCATGAAAATGATTATTATTATGATATATTAAAATAACAATAATCAATATTATTCCTTGTTATACTAATAATAATATATAAAAGAATAACACGTTAAAACAACAATAATATCGTAACTCTACATTATAAAGACGGTTTTTGCTTTATATTTTATATTTTATACTAGGTTACATTTTGCATTAATTTACATTATACATTTATAGATATTGAAATATAAATATTAATCACAATAAATAAATAAATAAATAAATAAATAAATAAATAAATATATATATATATATATATATATATAATAAATTCATTTATAATATTAACCTTTCATTTAATGAAATTTTTAATAAAATCGGATTTCCAAAAATAAACTTCATACCATTTCATGCTGGAGTATTCGATTTCACAATGATGCATAAATCATTCTCAAATTACCTTCACGCACTAGAATAGAGTTACGTTCACTGGAAAAATTGACAAACAGTTACAGAAATTATATAATCCATAGAAATCGAAATCACATAGTTATATTTGAATCCTGTCTGTAAATACATTAATCATTACATATAAATCTTGGCTCATTCATAAATAATAACCTTTGAAGTGAAAGAAAGATAAAAAAATAACTGGTCCAAAAAACAATTTATATTATAAATAGGCTATTTTTACTTTATATTTTATATTAGGTTACATCTTACGTTAATTTACATTATACATTTATTAATTTAACAATTAATCTATATATATATATATTATTTTAAAATAAAATTCATCCATAATATTAACCTTTCGTTTAATGAGATTTTTAATAAAATCAAGTTTGCAAAAGTAAACTTCGTACCATCTCATGGTAGAGTGTTCGATTTGTCAATGATGCACAAATCATTCTCAAATTACCTTCACGAGATGCACTAGAATAGAGTTACCTTGACTGGAAAAGTTGACAAACACTTGAAAGAAAGGAAATTAAAATCAGAGTTATATTTGAAATGCTGCCTGTAGATACGGCATTCATAAATAATAACTCTTGAATTCAAAGAAATATGGGGAGTCATTTTGAATGGAATCATGAAAATTCCTACATAACTTTACGACATGTTGCTGCTCCGCAGAAACACCGTTCTCTAATTCCATCCTTCGTTAATCTGTAATCGTAAGTTATCTCTTAGCCAGCTTCAATGTCTTTATTCGCAAACAGTGCAATTCGACTCTCAACACCATTGATCGGTAATATCCTCGAAAAACAATTGGGTGCGTACGAATGATTGATCAGACGCGCTACATTTCCCTTTTTTGTGGCATCAATCACAGTTTCTTTATTGATTGCGAAGAAGTACGTTGACTGTTTACCCTCTGACTGATATCACTTTCCTCTTAAATTGACAACACTATTTCTTATTACTTCGGCCCGATATTCTATCACCATGTCCCCTCTTCGAATGGGTTTGATAGTAAAAAGACCATATCCATGAACTCCAGATTTCCCAAAGCGAAATCGTTTTTTTTCATTTTTCTGGCAGTAATCAAGACGCTCTCTATATGAAGAGAACTGTGGTGGATCTGCTTCTCCTATTTTTATTCTCTTGCTTATACCTTCTCTAGAATGGTGGGAGTATCCCACAGGTCGTTGAATTATGGAAGTTATGCCGGATTTTGCTTTCAGAGTATTATGCACAAGATGCATATGGTTCTTCTATTTTGAGGAGTCCAACTTTTTCTAGATTATTATCATTGTTTGAAAATGAACTCTCATCTAATGAATTTTCTGAATGTGTTACTGCAGCTGCTTCCTTTTGGATTCCCATATGGATAGAACTTAGATCAGGGATTCTTACACCCAGTTCGGATCTGGAACCCTATGAGAGGCGCAATAGGAAATGTAGGTGTATACATCCTTTCCTTCCTTATTCCAGTACCACCTCTCCATGTGATACCCTTCAATTAATGCACAAGTGGAATGGTAAAAAGTTTCACATTCCTCACACTTGATACAAGATCCCTGCATTTTGTTAGAGACAATGCATGACTTCCCAAAAGAGTCTGGATTGATTTTCAATATCCCTTCTAAAGGTTCCATAGTTTTATCATTCACAAACGTTACTTCATTAGTAAAACAAGCACAGGTAACATGCACCCAAAATCCACATATTGTGGTAGGTTTCAGGGCACCGCCCATTATAGGGAAGAGGCAGCGGCGTTGAGGAGTAGTCTCTGTCTTTGCACTCACGCAAGCTGTGCAAAGACAGTCGTCAAGTGATTCAATTGCACCATAACAATTTTCATGAACTCCAATATTACATCCATTGCAGATGAAGATTTTATTATGATGCCAATCTTCAGCTCCACGGCATATTGCACACATTTCTGCTATCCAGGTTTCTTTGATTGGCTCGAATGGTTCTAGCAGCCACCTTATTAATTCTTTCTCCCTAATGTTGACTGGTGTTTGTCCTTCAACGTTGAAGAATCCAAGGCCACGAACCCCAGCTCTATAGGCCTCGTTAAACCAATCAATGAGATATTGTTTGGAATCGCTGACTCTTAATACTTTGCTTCCATTTCTTCCTCTTAGAGCCTACGTGCTTTTCCCATTGCGACAGGCTCATGGACTTACCCTTTTCACATTCGTTGCATTCAGAGAGGATCAAATGCCCATTAGTCACATAATTCGCCTCCTTGTCATTACAAACAACTGGATTATTGTTTTTCTCTTTAATTAGAGAGGTTGCAAGGGCTCGTTGCTTCGACGCGCAATAATGAGGACAGGAATACTCAGTAAGGCCTTGTGGGTGCTCACTCCTTACCTTGTCAAAATCATAATGAACCCAAATCTTGCATTTTCTACATTGAAGCCAACTACTTTTGGGCGTAGGACTCCATACCTTTATGCAAATGCCACAGTAGTGATTGAACTTGTACAACTTGTGGCAAAGTCCACATATCGACAAGCGCTTCTCAGATGAATTACGCAACTCCTTCACCTGAACAGATGGTAATAATCCTGAAGCTGGAAACTTCTTGTTATAGCTACTGCAGGTTATTTCTTCTTCAACCCTTCATCAAGAAAAGAAGTCTGATATATTGGCTTCATCAACCGTCTCAAAAAAATTATCCTTTAGGTCCTTAGAAGAGCTTCTCAAGAATCTTAGATGATGGAAATTTCTGTTGATTTCAAACACAAATGAAATTGCACAGAGAACAACGCTCTCTTTCAATACAGTATCTTAATCATAACAAAAAGAAAAAATTGTTACAAAATAGTCTTCCTCTTCGGAGGGATTACAAAAGGAACGCTTCAGTTCCAGAAACTAATTTCACTATGTCAGCACTGCTGTGCATTTCAGAAGTTACAAAACTCTCTCTTTTTTTTTATTTTTAATTCTACACTACTGTGCCTTCCATTGCATTTTTTATATATAATGAACAACACAAAAAGATCTCTTGGGTGGGTTGTGTGGAAGCTTATAACTAATAAATGCTCGGCGGCCAGCTCTAATGTAAGAAACCCATAATCTTTTTAATGCACCTGCATGTGGCGCATCCTTCTTGTTCTCGGCCATGCTATTTATTAAATGTTGTAGCTGAGCGTTTAATGTGCAGGAGCTAGATCTCATCTTCCTCTTTCTTTGGGAACACAAATGGATAAATGGCGAAAAGACAGCAATGGCGGTGGCGTGAATAAGCTAGAACAAATAATGGTCCTTGGATCAGAATGTATGGACGGCTGAGATCAACATGGCAGAAGGCACGATCTCCGATGGCACAGGTCGCATTGCAACATTGCGGATGCCTTAACGTGCAATGGCTTAAGGTTTGCAATCTCCGATAAGATCGCATCGCAAATATCATATCGTAGACAACACAGGGATGAGCGAAGGGTGACAAGAGCGATATGCGATGGTATCGCATCGCAGGAAACTCCAATGGCTATTTTCTGGAATCAGAACGTTGTGGTCGCTATCACTCCACGGCTATTGAAATTATCATTCCAACACTCCCCTTTAATTTCAACTACCGTGGTTTTTTTTTTCTGCATACACAGTCATTTCCTGAAATGATCAAAACTTTTCTTTCCCAATGGTTTTGTCAAGATGTCAGCTAACTCATCCTCTGTTTTGCAGTGCTGCAAAACAATCTCACCATTGTTAGCCAATTCACGTATGAAGTGAAATTTGGTGTCTATGTGCTTTGTCCTTTTATTAAAAATAGAGTTTTTAGACAATGCTATTGTCGAGCTATTGTCACAGTAAATGGTTGTGCCCTTTTCTTGTTCATGACACAAATCTCTGAGAACTCTTCTCAACCACACTGCTTGGCATGTTGTTGCTGTTGCTGCCACATACTCTGCCTCTGTTGTTGACAAAGACACAACTAGTTGCTTCTCGGAAGCCCATGAGATGGCTCTCGATCCCATATGAAACACATATTCCGATGTGATTTTCCTATCATCAACACTTCCAACCCAATCACTGTCAGTGTAACCTGTCAACATGAAACTTTCAGAAGAGGAGTATAAAATACCAAATCCCTTTGCTCCATTCACATACCTTAGAATCCTCTTGGCTGCCTGCCAATGAGTTTCTTTCGGTCTTTCCATAAATCTGGAGATTAAACTCACAGCGTGCATAACGTCCGGCCTAGTTGCAGTCAAGTACATAAGGCTGCCAACTATGCTCTTCTACAATTTTGGATCAAAATCCTTCTTGTTGTCTTCTTTGGTCAATTTCAACCCCATTACAGTTGGAGTCACAGCTGCTTTGCTGTTCTGCATGTTAAATCTCTTCAACACTGCTTCTACATATTTAACTTGAGAAATGAAAACACCATTTTCACTTTGGTCTACTTCAATTCCAAGAAAATATCTTAAGAAGCCCAAATCAGTCATTTCAAATTCACTTTTCATGACTGCTTTAAAACCAACAATGAGAGAAGCATCATTGCTAGTAAAAATCAAATCATCTACATATAAAATAACAATAAGAATCTTACCGTCATTCTCCTTTATGTAGAGTGTGGGTTCATCATCACACTTATCAAACCCATTCTCAATCAGATAAGCATCTATTATGCTATACCATGCTCTTGGAGCTTGCTTCAGCCCATAAAGAGCCTTCTTCAGTTTGCAGACTTTATGCTCTTGGCCTTCAACTTCATAGCCTCGAGGTTGTTCAACATAAACCTCTTCTTTTAACACTCCATTCAGGAATGCAGATTTAACATCCATTTGATAAATCTTCCGTTTGTGTTGTGCCACAATAGACAACATTGTTCTGACTGTTTCCATCTTTGCTACTGGTGCAAAGGTTTCATCATAGTCTTTGCCTTGTTGCTGCTTGTAGCCTTTCACAACAAGTCTTGCTTTGTGCCTGTCAATCTTGCCTTCAGCATTTCTTTTGGTCTTATAGACCCACTTAACTCCAATGGCATCTTTGCCTTCAAGGAGGTCCACTAACTCCCATGTTTTACTCTTCTCAACTGCAGAAATTTCTTCATTCATTGCTTCAATCCATTTATCTTCATTTAAAGCATATTCAAAATGAACTGGGTCATCAACATGACAATACAAAGCGAATAATGAATTCAGACCAGTATTGTTACTTACCTCTCCTTGTTCATAAATCTCATTCAAATTTCTGAATGTTGGTCTTCTTGGTGTGCTTGGAGTTCCATCCGCACTTGAGGGTATTTCTGATCCCTGTGGTGTGCTTTGAGAAGCACTTCCTTGACTTCTCAAGGCTGTTCGAATTCCAGCTTGTGGTGTGGTTTGTTGTACTTGTTGTGGTGGAGGAGGAGCCAGCAAGGAAGGATTATTTGCTGCTGCCCTTTCCTCTTTTTCGTGACACACAATTGTCTTCACATTCACTATCTTCTCTAAGCTTCCATCCCAAGCTTCATCTTCAATGAACTGCACATCTCTGCTTACTATCAATTTCTTGGTGGATGGATTATAGAGTTTGTATGCTTTTGATTCATCACAATAGCTAGTAAATACACACTTCTCCACCTTACTATCAAGCTTCCTCCTTAGCCAATCCGATACATGTGCATATGCTACATAACCGAATACTCTCATGTGAGTGACAGTTCTCTTTTTACCACTCCATTCTTCTTCTGGTATTTTGTTCATGGCAGCTTTAGTTGGGCATCTATTCAAGATGTAAACTGTGCAAGTGACAACTTCTGCCATTTACTCATGTGGCAAGTGTTTTGCCTTCAACATACTTCTGACCATGTCAAGAATGGTCCTATTCTTCCTTTCGGCAACACCGTTTTGTTGAGGTGTATACCTAGCGGTGAATAGATTTTGTATGCCATCCTCTCTGCAAAATCGCAGGAAGTATTTGGAGATGTACTCTCCTCCTCTATCTATTCTGAGTACTTTGATATAATGCCCACACTCCTTCTCAACAAGATTTTTGAAGTGGCAGAATTTCTCAAACACTTCACTCTTCGGTTTTAGCATATACACCCATGTCTTTCTGGTGTAATCATCAATGAACGTTAAAACATATTTATTTCCGGCAAATGATGGTATTTTCATCGGTCCACACACATCAGAGTGAACAATTTACAAGGGTGATTTTTCCCTTATACTCTTTCCTGTTGGAAAGCTTTCTTTGTATTGCTTGCCCAAGATGCAGCCTTCACAAAGGTTGTCCGGTTTCTCGATCAATGGAAATCCCTTTACCATTCCCTTTCTGTGCAATAGATTCAAACCTTTCGAAATTGAGATGTCCAAATCTTAAGTGCCACAACCAATTCTCATCTTTCACTTGTTCCTGAAAGACTTTTTGTGTTACAGCTGCAATAGTTCTTCCTTCCTTCAAATCTGCCCTGAGTTTGAGAGGAAACATTCTATTGTTGGTCATCTACACCTTTGCAATGATCTTCTTACTTGGAGGTATGTCTCTGATTTTACACATATCATCTTTTAAGAACACATTGTAACCTTTGTTAATGAGTTGTCCAATGCTCAAAAGGTTACATTTCAGACCAGGTACATAGTATACCTCTGGCACAATCATCTGTTCTCCATTTCTTGCTTGGATACTGACTCTGCCCTTACCCTTGACAGATATCTTACTATAAGTTCCTATTGTTACCTTAGATTTCACATTTTCATCCAGATTGGCAAACATTTCAATATTTCCAATCTTGTGATTACTACAACCTGAGTCTAAGAACCAAAAATCTTCTTGTTTGTCTTGTGCAATGTTACATGTTAACAACACAATCTTTGGATTCTTATCTTCTTCATTTGAAAAATTAGTATTCTGCCTACTTTTCATGTCATTTTGTTTTTTTCTACATTCATTGGCGTAGTGCCCATATTTCTTACAATAATGACATTGGACTTGGGATTTGCCATACCTTTGTCCATGAGCTTGTTGTTTGCTTGAACCTTCATCTTGGTTCTGATTGCAACTCCTTCCGCTTGTGCTTGCAGGATTATTTATGCCTTTGTTTTGGCTTCTTCCACGACCTCTGTCATTTGCTCTGCCTCGACCTTTTCCTTGGCCAAAAGACATCTGAGTCTTGAATGCTTTCTCAAAAGAGGAATTTGTTCCTCTACTCATTCTGTGTTCATGAGACATAAGAGAAGCACTCAGTTCATCTACTGTGAACCATGAGAGATCCTTTGTTTCTTCTATTGCTACCACAATAGCTTCAAACTCTGAGCGTAAACTTCTCAAGATCTTCTCTACAATCCTTCTTTCTTCAAGAATCTCACCATGAGACCTTATCTGGGTTATCAACCCAATAACCTGAGTGAAGAATGAGTCTATTGTATCCGATTCCTTCATGCTGAGTGTTTCAAAGTATCTCGTCAACATCTGCAACTTTGCAGTCTTCACCTTCTCCATGCCTTGATAGGTAGTTTTGAGAATATCCCATGCCTCCTTGGATTTTGTTGCTGCTGCAATCCATGGAAAAACACGTTCATGTACTGATTGGAAAAGTAAAAAGAGGGCTTTGGCATCCTTCTTCCTGTCGCTCTTCAACTGGTCTCTTTCTGTTACTGTCAAAGTAGACAATGTTGTTGCATCTGTAGGTTCAGCATAGCCAGTTTCAACCAACTCCCATATTCCTTGAGAAGCAAACAATGCTTTCATTATTATGGACCAATAACTGTGATTTTTCCCATTAAACTGTGGCAGTTGGGAATTTGTAAAACCAGTTCCAGCATCTGCCATCTTAACCTATATAAGTAAAGTAGAGATACTGACTGTATAATTAAAAACAAGAAAAAAACTTTCTTTTCTGGAGAAAGTCTGCTCAATAAACTTCTTACAGCTCCTACAGTGAAAAAACAAACTCTGTTTTTGACTCACTGAGTGTCTATACCAGCTCTGATACCATGATGGAAATTTCTGTTGATTTAAAACACAAAAGAAATTGCACAGGTAACAATGCTCTGTTTCAATACAGGATCTTAATCAAAACAAAAAAAAATTGTTACAAAATACTCTTCCTCTTCCAATGGATTAGAACATGAACGCTTCAGTTCCAGAATCTAATTTCACTATCTCAGCACTACTGTGCGTTTCAAAAATTACAAAACTCTCTCTTTTTTTAATTCTACACCACTGTGTCTGCCCTTGCATTTTTATATATAATGAACAACACAAAAATATCTTACATACATTTTGCTTGTGCCTCTTGAGTCGGTTGTGTGGAAGCTTATAACTAATAAATGCTCTGTGGCCAGCTCTAATGTAAGAAACCCATAATATTTTTAATGCACCTACACGTGGCACGTCCTTCTTGTTCTCGGCCATGTTGTTTATTAAATGTTGTAGCTGAGCATTCAATGTGCAGGAGCTGGATCTGATCTTCCTCTTCCTTTGGGAACACAAATGGGTAAATGGCGAAAAGACAGCAATGGCGGTGGCGTGAATAAGCCAGAACAAATAATGGTTGTTGGATCAGAATGTATGGACGACTGAGATCAACAGGGCAGAAGGCGTGATTTGCAATGGCACAGGTCGCATCGCAACATTTCAGATGGCTTAACACGCAATGGCTTAAGGTTTGCGATCTGCGATCTGTGATAAGACCACATCACAAATATCGCATCGCAGACAACACAGCGACACAGCGAAGGGTGACAAGAGAATGTGCGATATGCGATGGTATCGCATCGCAGGAAACTCCAATGGCTATTTTCTGGAATCAGAACGCTGCGGTTGCTATCGCTCCACAGTTGTCGAAATAATCATTCCAACATTGGACTCTTGTATTCTAATGTCTTGAAGTATTCCCAAAAAAGGAAAACCCTTTTTTCTTTAACCCATCTATAAGCACAGTCAGAATTATTTTTAATGTGGAAAAACTTAACACAAAATCTTCCCGGAACACAAACGCTCTCCACAGTTTCTAGGGCATCTTTCACCAGGTCGATAACTTTAGCGAGCCAAACAGGTATGTCCTTTCTCCTCTTAGACTTCAACCAAACGACATCACCCACAACATACCGTTCAAGACGCCGGCCCTAGGAACATTTAAACGCCACCATATTCTGTAGAGATGATGGCTTGGAAACCCTAAAGTCATCTTAATGTTGTTCCTTCTGATTTGCCTCTGTCACCTACTCCTTGTTGGGTTCGTTAGCATATATTGTTCCTGCAACCTCTACTGTAGCGTTTTGACCCTTCAATTTTATGTCTAGCTCAGTGTTCATACTTTTCACGGGCTTAGGTGCTCTATTCTTGAATTTCCCTGATTCATCGCAAAACGGGGCCTGAAACCTCGCATTTTCAAGCATTTGATCCTCATCGCCGCTATTAAAACACCCAAATTCATACCCCAATGATTCCACATCGCCGCTTTCGCGTCTAAGATCTCTATTTCTTTTCCTAGAGTTCTCCATGCTAAAAATAAGACAAAACCAAGATGAAACCCTAACCTGAGCTTTCCCTGGAACAATGGTACGACTGTATTACAAACCCTAACTTCCCTAGATTGTTACAGGATAGAGGGGACCTTTAAAATCTCTACGCTAACTCACCACAGTTTGACCTGTACCAAGACTAGTTAGAGAAGAAATAATGCAAAGCATGCTAAAATAAAACAAAACCAAGATTAAACCCTAACCTGAACTTTCCCTGGAATGATGGTATGGCTGTATTGAAAACCCTAACTCCAATGGATTGTTACAGGATAGAGGGACCTTGAAAATCTCTGCACAATTTGACCTGTAGCAAGACCAATTGGAGAAGAAATAATACAAAGCAAAGAAATACAAGCCCGTTAGGCCTTTAAATATGGGTAATCCGCTCCTAAAAACAAATAAACAAAAAGAAAAACACAAATTAAGCCGCCCGCAGTGGTAGAGAAAATTCTCCATTATTTACACAACTCGATTTTCTATGTCCAAGTGGTAACGGTCATATAAAGTGAAGAAGTCAATAAGTCCATTGACAATGATTTATTTAGCCACAACACAAATTCTCCAATTAAATCCCGCCTTAACTCATCTTAATTTACATGGATGCGTTTCTAATTTTATCATATATAACATTTTGATTCTGAGGAAAATATTAAGTAACATTCAAAAAGTTAATAATTTTACATACTTTTATAATTTTATCCTATATAAGGTTTTGTTTATAAGGAAAATATTAACATATAGAAAATTAATAATTTTAGATTTTGTTAATGAGATGGGCATGTATTGATATTCAATAGATAATATGTTTTAAACTAATTGCAATTCATTATTAACTTATTGCATAGTATTCTAATTCATCATTATAGTACTTAATATTTATCTTCTTTCTCAAATCCAATGAAAATGTAAAAACATAATAATCAATTAACAAATCTAAATAATTTCCATTCCGATGGACATAAAAAAAAAAAAAAAAAAAAAAACTAATAAAAAGGGGGAGCTCGTAGCAGCCACCCGCCACTTTGAATAAAAGTAGAAGCCTGCCTTCGTAAATCGGTAACTGATCAAGGTTGTTAAGGTTATTTGGGCTACTCCCAAACTTGAAACTTAAATTAAGAGTTGTTAGGGGGAGTCTATCTTTGTAATTTTATCCTAATTTGTATTAATATGTTATATTAATATGTTATTTTAGGAGATTATTTGATTTATTAGTAAGTATATAAAAGATTAATTATGTAGGCAAGAAATTTATTGTAATAATTTTTTTAATTAAGATGATTATATATGTATATAAAGAATGGAATGGGTGTAAGTTAATGACACTCTATTATAATATGTTTTGGTAATGTAAAATTAAAAAGAGAATAATCTATTAGTATGGAAGGATGATTGGAAGTACTTACATAATATATTTGAATATGGTTTATAGAAATTTTGTAAAATTATGTGAATTTTGATATTTTCTAAGAGTATGTTATTTCTCCTGCAAAATATAATGCATATATTTTTGTAAATGCTAATTTTGAGTATCTAAATGATGAAATTTCACTAAAAATATTTGTTGAATTGTAAAGATATATTGTTCTTATGGATAACTATTTTTCCAAAAAAGAATATTTGATCTTGAGCCGATATCCGAAGCAACCAAATCATCACACACATATGCTTTCCACCTAGGAAAATTTTGAATTCATAAAAGCATATGTGTATGCTTAAAGCTAGGAACATGTGCATATTCCTTTCTCTAAGAATGTGCATAGATTTCTAGCTTGAGGAAAGCATATGCATTTTTAGCTCCAATAATACGCACAAGTTTCTAGAGATATGAATTATGGGAAGGAATGAGGTGTAGGGGGTTGGCATACAAAGAGAGAGAGAGAGAGAGAGAGAGAGGGAGAGAGAGGGCGGGGGAGCGTGGGGGGGAGATTGCAAAAGTGAGAGGGGAAGAGAAAGAGAGAGTGAGTGGTATTAAGGGAGAGAGGGAGGGAGATAGAGTCAAAGAGAGAGTGAGAGAGAGAGGGAGTGGAAAGAGAGAGAGATATAGAGATGGAAGGGGTTGTTGTGAGTGGAAAGATAGAAGGAGAAAGGAGGGAGTAGAGGTAAAGAGAGTGAGTGAGTGATAGAGGGGAGATTGGAGGGTGGAAAGAGAGTTTGGGGAAGAGGGAGGATGTAAAGCAATGATACCTACATACACATAAAATAGTTCAATATGAAGAAAAGAAAGGGACAATAAGAAATTTACTCCAAAGTTCCCCCGAAGGAGGAATTATAAAAACTAAATCATTCCCATCTATCTTTTATCGTATGCATAATCACCTCCATAATTGTGCCTATAATATCTCCTAAAATCTCTCCCAAAATATTTCCATTGATCTCTCAATAGATCGTCATCCCTAAGATCTCTCATTTCTATCTAGACATCTAGAGTTAGTCTACATCATCATATTATTTCATTAAGCATTACAAATGAGAAATATTCATTAAATTGTTCCCTCCCTCTCTCTTCTATGTTCTTTATTCTTTATCTTCATTTGTGGCCTTCTTTCTTATTTAACATTCTTCATTTGCACTTGCAAATCATAAAAATTGTTGAAGCTCATACAAAAGAATCACCATCCACTACAACACATGGGTCAACTGTCAGTATATCCATTAGTTTTCTATGAAATTCGAAATTCCTTCTCGTACATGGTTCATCAAAAAATTTCCACCACACATCTTCATACTTATACTTGTAATATTACCCCTATCTCATCATCAATCATAATCTCCGTCTTATTTTTCTAGCTTACCCATAACCATGCTCTCAATGCTCTAGCATTAGACTCCCACAGAACAAAATTTATTCATGGACTCATTTCCATATGTTCATTGTCACTTTCAAAACTAGTTTGCATTACTTTATCACATATTTAATAGTTATTCCGCTCTTGCACAAGTCCCTCTTTTATGACTTGAAATATGCCTAACTACTTCCTTACTAAGATTAGTATATTTTCCAACTGTGAACTACCTCAAATCAATGATCTTCCCATGGAATATCTTCTCTTTATGAGTTATTGTAACATTCCTATCTTGACCCCTCATTTAATTTGTAATTAATTTGAAATTGTGTTTCCTGTGTCAGCATGGATGTGTCACTTTTGCAACAAATATGAACTCGATGAATCTAAGAACATTATATATGTAATATAAATGTTGGATTAATAAATTCGTTTTCGCCACTAATTGTGAACTCGGATGGGCTATTATTTAAAATATGAAAGTATTGTGGGAGTTATCAACCAAATCATTGCCATGAAATTTGAATTTAAGTTTAATCATTTTCCCTCTTACCTAAGAACCATTTCATTATGAATGACTTAGTAGTTAGTATAATCATCTTCATATAAATGGAAGTTGGCGTGGTATCTACAACAATGGTTCATAATTTAATCAAATGAATGAGTTGAATACATTCCTTGTATTTTGAAGTTGACATACAAATTTCCTAGGAGCCTGAGAAAAATAAGGGATTGTATAAAAAAAATGCACAGATTATGAAAGTTTTCTAACGGATAGAGACCCATGAAGGAAAAAGAGTGAGACATTCATTCAAATATGAATTTCTTCCATTCATGCATAGAGAGAGATACCCATAGAGAGCACAAACACATGGGTTCCTGTTGTGGTCACCAACAACCCCCCTCTTTGTTTGATATTAGTAATAACATCAAGCAAAGGGGGACCCTTAACCAAAAAATCCAAAAAATATTTTTGTTTGAAAAATCTTTTGTATTAACTCCCTAAGAGCTATATCACGTCGCAAAGGAAAAAGGAGCGCTTTCCCAAAGCGCATAAACACATTGAGGAGGAGCGATGTGAGAACTCATCGCATCGCGTGCATTAAAGGCGCTCAAAAGGGAAAAACCTAAAGATCCGCCGACGGCCGATATGCGATGTCGCACGTCGCAATGTCGCATAAGTAGCACAAAGTGACAAAGCGAAAAACCTTGCGACCTTGCGATATTGCGATATGCAATCTGCGACCATGCAAAGCTGCGACCTGCGATCTATGGTGTGCGACAAATGAGACCATCAATTGTTGCGATACCACTTATTTACATCACAATCTTTGATGCTGCGATGCAAATCGCAGAAGCCATTCATCGCAGGCATTCCTCGGCATGATCTGTGAGCCTGAAATTATGCGCACACCTTACGGGAAATTAATGATTGTACGCCTGTGTATCCAAAGATGATTATGTTGCATTTCTCGAAGAGTCAAGTCATAATGGGTGACATGATTATGCATTCATTAGAACTTAATTGCTTTCATTTCAATATTTTCTTCTGTCTCTTTTCATTTACGTGAACTATAAGTCAGCAACTGATATAAATCTATATGCAGGAAACATCTAAGGAAAAGCACCAGAACTAGAAGAACAGAGAGGAGATGACTTCACAGATGGATACCGCATACAGCAGGACCGCGAATCCCAGAGTATCACTCAACAAATGCTGATGGAAATAGACTATCTAGGACTCAGAGTCAAAGGCGCACAAAAGCAAAGCGTTTATGAAAGATCCCGAGTCCCAAATTGGGTAAAGCAAAAAGAAAAACGCTTAAGGGGAAAGACGTCTCAGAAAAGCCTGGAACAAAGAATGGAAACAAGTTTCAATTGAGAAAATCATTCAGGCAACAAAATCCCCAGCTCATTGAGTCATTCGCACGGCCGGAAACCGAAATAGCAACAGCACAATTAGTTTGAAAGAAATCTGAGTTGTACTAAGTATACACGCCGTGAAGACACTCCTCCAGAAGAACACTTTCAAAAATATCTTCTAGTTTGTTAGAAAGAGGTGCCAGCTCTTGTTATTTCTAATTTTCAAGCTTGAACAAAAGGAAAGGACAAGCAGCCGACTCTTTCACGGCGAACAGCGCATCGCTTACAGCACTAAGGAACAGATATAGAAATGGTTAGAAATTAGATTCAGTTTTTAGAAATAAATTTGTTTTAGTAAAAGGGCGGTCATTTGAAGCCGTTCCCTAAATTTGTGTAATTAAAATTAGCCGGTTAGTAGTATTTAACCCTTCTCGTTGCATTGGAGAAGGGTCCAGAAATTTGTCAAAAAACTTGTCCTCAGAACATGAACTTTTGCACCCTCGGAGGGGGTTTTTGATGAATGGACGGATCAAGATTTATTTATGTTTGCATTTTAATACCTGCCACTGATGTTGCACTTCTGTACTCTTAGTAGGCATTAGAAGTAAGTAGAAATAGATCATTATTGCTTCAGGTCTGTGAGTATAAATTCAGTCATAAATGGTACTTTGATCTCTTGACGAGTTTCTGCTTGCATTCTTAGAGTAATATACAGCTGATGTTGTTTATATGTTAACGTATGAATGAGTGGACTACCATTTGGCACTTTTGTACGGTGGAGTCATTGATTTGTGCTTAATACATGAATAACTGATTATGCGATATGCTGTTCACAACCGTTTTGCTTAACTTTTTATGAAGGATGGTTCATCTTAATTGATTTATATTCTCATAATAGCTGAATAATCTTCATTACCAGTTATTGTGTGAAATCTTTCTAGATCGCATAATGGAAAAAGTTCTATCCCGGGTTAGCGTAGATTAGATGTGTTGTTCTTGATAGATTAAAGTAGTATAAAATTCAGTCTCAGAGTTTAGAACTAGATTAGCTTAGAAATAATTCCATATTTTCATTATCAAATTCTACACACACACACATCACCAAACTCTACACACACACACCCCCTTAGAACGGGAAGTTGGTCCCGTCATCCCCAGTCGGACCCGCTACACCAAACGGGCACGGAGCCGCCAACCAGGTTCCTGACCGGGTGGGTATCCCCCTTGTTGTTTACCCGATTTCAGGGCCCTCAACATATTTGGCGCTAGAAGGAGGGCACAAACTATGAATGGCACCTAAAGCAACATCTAAATACCATTCTGAGAGTAATACACCCTCATCAACTCCCTCGACTTCTCCAACACGGTTAAACCCAGAATTTGAAGTCGCTCGAGTATCTACCGCTGCTACATATTCGAATATATCAGACCAATCTATCTTTGAACCCCCTGAAATTCGAACTTTGATTCGTAAACTCCAGGAATTCTCTATTTTTAACCAGAAGTATGATAAATCTAAAAGTAGCGTGACTTCGCAGTACAACCCTGCTCATCCCCTTACCAGATCAAAGAGTGAAAAATTTGGCATACAACCAAGTGAACTCCCTCTCCCTACCAGGAAAAGAGCAAGGAAAACACCACCAGAGTCTGACAGTCAGACTCCTTCATCCACTTCGTCGATATCAACTCCCTCACCGCGAAGTCAACCACCCACTCTTTCATTCCAACTCACTCACCCATCTTCTACAAACCTTCCTCTTCAAACATCAAAGATCTTAATATCTTCATCTTCTCAGCATCAGGGATCGTCTTCTGCACTTCCATTAACTAGCAGCTCAACGATGGCCCATTCTCCATGGAACAATCCTGGGGTGGTTTTAATGCCTCCACCCCTGAGCCCTATACCGGCCCATCCTGAGAAATGGCTGCCTAAATTCAACCCGGAAGCAGGCATGCTAGCCGAGGAACATATCAATAATTTCATGCTTTCTGTCAATCTCAATGGAGTCACTAACGAAGACGCTGTTGTCCGGCTTTTCCCTTATACAATGCAGGGAACAGCTGGGTCATGGTACTTTTCGTTACCTTCCGGATCCATCACAAGCTGGGACATTTTTCAAAGTCAATTCCTCACCAAGTTTGGTGATGACAGATCCACGGCGACATTGATCAATGACCTATCTAATCTTAAGGCTGAGGCTAGAGAACCCATTAAGGATTTTAACTTACGGTTCAATAAGATCCTCAACAAAATCCCCGCTGCCTCACAACCCAGCAAGGAAGTAAGATGTGAATGGTACATCACGGCTTTACCTCCAAACTTGGCTATCTTCGTAGATAGGGCAAGCAAGACCACCTTAGTTGACAACTTGACAGAAGCGTTAGCAGTGGAAAAACGCGTGGTAGCCATAGAAAAGAGATCCGTTGTAGAAGAACGGAAATCTAAGAAGATCTCTTTCAAAGAAGACACCAAGAAGAAGCAAACGAAAGATCCTTTCGATTTGGAAGGATTACAAAAGGTGTTGAAAGCCATGTCAAACGAGATGATTGATATTAAGAAACAAGTAGCAGAGACTTCTTCGAAAAAACCCTTTAGGACTTTTAAAAGAAATCCTCCCATGGAGGTAAGACCACCTAGTGTTGTCTCAAACGTTGAATCTGAAGAAGACAAAGAAGAAGAGAATACCACTGAAGGGAAGACCAATGAGGAAGAGGTCATAGAACTACAGGGAATGTGGGACTTCATCCTCCCACAAGAAGAGGATCAAGAAGCATTTCCTGTTAGCACGAGAAGCAAAAATCAACTTGATCCTCCCCTAACTACCCCAAAACAAAAGGGCGCAAGCCCTGCATTAAAAGAAATGGTCGCAACAAAAAAGACAACTGCTAAAGCGACCCAGTTTAGCCCAGTCCAATCTGATCAAACGCCTCCATCAAGAACACTAATAGTGTCAGATGAAATGGAGTATAACATCATTGATGACATGAAGAAGACTAGGGCTAATATCACTCTGTATGAATTGAGTAAATTGAAACACCAACAGAAAATAATGATGAAGGAATTACACGTTGTGCCTACTACATCTTTACCTACAGCTGTAGCTTCCCACAATCTGGGAAGGCCTCCAACCAACACGATCAATAAAATTGATCCAAATGACATCGCCTTGATTGGAGGAAGATCAAGATCTCATACTCCTCCTTTTTTTCTCACATATGAAATCTTCAACAAAAACGTGCACAATTGCTTGGTCGATTCTGGTGCTTCAACAAATATTTTACCCAAATCAATATGTGCCAAATTGAATGTGCAACCTCAAAAATCCGCAGTACGTATAGTTCAGCTTGATCGATCCCAAGTCGAAGTGATTGGTGAACTTAATCAGGTGACCATAAGATTGTCGTCTAACCCAAAAGTGTGTCAGGTTATCGACATTCTAGTAGTTGATATCCCTGAGTTCTATGGTTTGATTCTTAGCAGAAATTGGTCGGAGAAGCTCCACGGATATTTTTCAACCGATTGGTCGCACATGTGGTTACCATACAATGGTAAACCAAATCAGATAAGGGTTGAACGAGAATTGCACCAAAAATACATAGTGACACAACTAGAAGGAGAAAATGAGGCCATAACGTAAAATAGCAGCATTGTAGGCAATTACGCAATAGATTCTTTCCTAGGTAATTTCAATGCTCATATTTCACCATACTTAGAGAATTCAGTTTTATACCAAGTTGAAAATTTCTCCCAAACTGATGACTCAAAATGTTTTAGTTTTTTAGATAATTCTGTAAACACATCTTTATTTTGGAAATTATATTTTGACGGATCTAAATCAAATGAGGGGGCAGGAGCATGATGCATTCTGATTAACCCAGACGGGAACAAGATTATGCTCACATGCAGACTTGAGTTCGATTGCACGAACAACACAACGGAGTACGAAGCCATGGTTCAAGGCCTATACAAAGCAATCAGATTAAACGTTAAGTATCTTCAAGTCTTTGGAGATTCAGAGATCGTTGTAAAACAAGTACGTAACACCATACATTGCCTGTCAAGTCATTTAAAGCATTATCAATCATTAGTTCAAGATCTCACTGCACATTTCGTAGCATTCAACATCTCGTCAATTTCAAGAATTCAAAATGCGAGCGCAGACCTGTTAGCTAACGTAGCCTCTAGACTTATCCCTTCAGAAGATTTTAGTCCTGATAGGTTTTCAATAGAATTAATCTTTAGACCATCCATCCCTGACAATATCACCAATTGGAGAGTGTTCAACGACGATCCTGACATCGTAAATTTCCTTACTTCTGAAGGATCCTACTCAAATCAGATAATCGATGAAGACCATCATGATCATCAAATACAACAAAATGGCTCTGACAATGCTATACCGAAATCGGTGGTCAAGTTAGAAGATTTATATGATTTGAAAAGTCGGTTTAAAAGGTCCTCCAATGCTAAACTTTGCAGTTCTACCCTAAACTATGAATTAGTAAACCTAGGGACCGATCAGAAGCCACAAAACGTTAACCTAGGTCATGGCCTAGCCCCTGAAGAGAAATCAGCATATATCCGTCTTCTGAGACAATACAAAAACGTTTTTGCCTGGAATTACGATGAGCTAAAAACATACAACACTTTTATCATTCAACATGTTATCCCTATGATTGACAATGAAAAACCTGTCTAGCAGAAGCTCAGAAAAATACACCCTAACCTAGAAAATCAGATAAAAAATGAGCTTAATAAGTTGTTGAGAGCCAGAATAATCTTCCCCATCAGGCATTCTAAATGGGTATCCAATATGGTGCTCGTTAGGAAGAAAAACGGAGACATTAGAATCTGTATCGATTTCCGAAATCTCAACAAAGCCTGTCAGAAAGATAACTTTCCCCTCCCACCTATGGAGCAAATATTACAGGTGGTAGCAGGCTCAGAATTAATGTCATTCCTGGATGGATTTTCAGGATACAATCAAGTACTGGTGCATCCCGATGATCAGTTAAAGACTACGTTCCGAACCAAATGGGGCACTTATGCATATCGGAAGATGCCATTTGGGCTGATCAATGCCGGAGCTACCTTTCAGAGAGCCATGGACATCGCGTTTAAAGGGTTAGTCAATAAATCAATGGTGATTTACTTGGATGATATAACAGTGTACTCCAAAAAACGAAACAACCATCTCAAAGATTTGAAGCAAATCTTTCAAAGATGCTTGAGGTATGGGATTTTACTCAACCCAAAGAAATCTTTCTTTGCGATAAGTGAAGGGAAATTTCTCGGATTCATAGTGTTGAAATCTAGTATTCATATAGAACCCGACAGAATCAAGGAAATTTCCGAAATATCCATACCCCATAAAAAGAAAGCCATGCAATCCTTCCTTGGACAGATCAATTTTGTCAAAAGATTTGTCCCGAATTTTTCACGTATTATTTCTCCCTTACAAAATATGATAAAAAAGAATTCAAATTTCAAATGGGGTCTAGATGAGCACGAAGCGTTCAACTTAATCAAACAAGCTATCATCAATGCTCCATCTTTGGCCACCCCAAATTTTTCAGAATCTTTTACCTTATACACTTTTGCCTCAAAGAAATCCTATGCCGCGATTTTGATCCAAGCAAATCAAGAGAAAGCGGAAGCTCCAATCACATTCTTTAGCTCAAACTTACAAGGTGCTGAAATTAATTACTCAGACGTAGAGAAACAAGCATATGTTGTTTTCAAAGCGATCAAATATTTCAGACCTTTCTTGCTTAAAGCCCACACTAAAGTCGTAGTACCGTTTCCGGCGATAAGAAACCTTTTGGTGCAGAAAGACATGGGCGAAAAGAGAGCTAATTGGATTACTGCTTTACAAGAATATGATCTTGAGATCAAACCAGCAAACATCGTAAGAGGTCAAGGCTTCTGCAAGATGTTAGCCGGAGCATCGCAAATCCCGGAGAACTCATCTGAAGAGGTACAAGCGTACGAGGTAAGCCTAAACGATGCAGAATCATCATATGCTGACACCATTTATTTTCTTAAGAACGGGTATGCTCCATCACGTCTGGATCATACCAAGGAAAGAGCTCTGAGATTAAAATCTAAACAATACCAGCTCGTAAATGATGTCTTGTTTAAAAGGAATTATGATTTTGTGCTTCTTAGGTGTCTTGAGAAAACTGAAGCCGAAAAGGTTTTGCAGGAACTCCACGATGGACCAGCGGGCGGACATTATGCCGGAGATGCGACTGCACATAAAATCTTGCGTGCAGGATATTATTGGCCCATGCTATTCAAAGACTCATACAATCACGTAAGGAAATGCCAAGTCTGCCAGACTGCTGTAGGAAAACAAAGGAAACCGTCCATGCCGCTACAACCAGTCATCATCGACCAACCATTCAGTCAATGGGGCTTGGACATAATAGGTGAGATCGTTCCTCACTCTTCTAAGCAGCATAAGTATATCCTTACGGCAACTGATTATTTTACCAAATGGGTAGAAGCAGTTCCTCTCAAGACAGTTCATTCTGAAAATATTATTGAATTCATAGATCAATTTATCATCACTAGGTTTGGATTGCCAACAGCATTAATGTTTGATAACGCTTCATATTTTTCTAGAAATACTATGACTGAGTTTGCGCTTAAAAGAGGGTTCAAACTGAAATATTCTACCAACTACTATCCGCAAGGTAATGGATTGGCTGAATCAACAAACAAGAACCTAATCAGAATTATCAAAAGAACAGTCGACCAAAACCAAAGGAATTGGCACAAAGCGCTGGTAAATGCTTTATGGGCTGATAGAATCACAAAGAAAGCTTCAATCGACACTTCTCCCTTTAATTTAGTTTATGGGAGAGAAGTGGTTCTTCCAACTCACCTAGTCATTCCCTCTTTGTCTTCAGTGCAATATATCGATGAAGTATCTACTTCCTCTTAACAATTAAGACAAATGGAAATAATCAAACTAGAAGAACAAAGAGAACAAGCTAGGAAAACCCATGCTCATCACCAAGCGCTAATAAAATCTTCTTTTGACTCAAGCATCATAACCAGAAAAAACTTTCAGATGGGTGATTTAGTTTTGAAATGGGATAAGGCTCATGAAGAAAAGGGCAAACATACGAAATTTCAAAAGTTGTGGCTTAGTCCTTTTCAGATTGTAGAAGTCGTAGGCCCGTCTACATTCGTGTTGCAGGATCTGGCAGGAAGGAGAGATTCTTTACCTGTCAATGGACTGATTCTTAAATTATACTTTCCATAGAAGAGAAATCTTCTATTTTTTGTAGGATAGATTTAGTTTTTAGTTTTATCTTGTTTTGTTTTTCTCTTTTTATGAATAAAACCCATTGTAAATGATCATTTAAAAAGGATTCATGAAAGAGCACGCCAATTCTATATCAGATTTTGATTTCGCTTGTACAAATAGCAAAATTTTTGAAAATTTGAATTTTATTATTGACAAATAGAGTTAACTTCACTTTGATTACGATACTCGTTTCGACCTCTAAAAAACTTTGACAAAAGCAACCTCTGGTAAAAGAATTGTTTTGTATCAACACCATGAAAGGTATCATCAATAATAAAATAAGCATTCTCTTCAAAGCTGTTGTTTTCAAAAACTCTATTATTGTTGTCCAGAGCTTTCTTAAGGAAAAACAATGACTTCCTCCTTGCTAAAAGGAAATTACAGCATTCAGAGAAACAATCCAAACAAAACACTATATCTCAAAGAATAAGAGGTCTCATCACGAGCCGGCTTATCATGATCACAGATATTATAACTTGCTGACTTTGCTAATACTGTCTATCAAAACAGGGCAACGACTTAAGATTGTTGCAATCAAAAGACAAGAGGTCTCATCACGAGCGGGCTTGTTCAGTAAAAGTGTAAATTAGGTGAATGACTGTGTCATAATTTGGCCACCAAACCAAGACATTGTTCTTTAGAGAATTAAAAAAGGAAAAGTGTGTCAAAAAGGATTTTTCTCTGGAATGTTGCGAGTAACCTCAAGCAGGAAAAAAGATCATTGCTGGATAACATGGTAACCCTGTCGAGGCTATGAACGCTTGCGGGCAGCAGAGGCTCTACCTAGAATGAGCATACTTTTAATCCAGTACGCAGAGAAGACCTTATTTTATCTTTAATTAAGACCAAGTAATGTCTGGTGCGAATGCAAGAAGAAAACCTGAGGAAGCAAAAAATTGGTATATAAAAAGGGTTGAGACAAAATATCGTCGACAACATGAGGGGCAATCTACTCTATCTGTCCATAACAAAATTTAGACATACAAAAATTTTTGTTGTTTCGGAAGTGAACGGTCAATAGAAATGCAGAGATAACTGGTTCTTCACAGTGAATCGCCATTGTTGTGGTCACCAACAACCCCCCTCTTTGTTTGATATTAGTAATAACATCAAGCAAAGGGGGACCCTTAACCAAAAAATCCAAAAAATATTTTTGTTTGAAAAATCTTTTGTATTAACTCCCTAAGAGCTATATCACGTCGCAAAGGAAAAAGGAGCGCTTTCCCAAAGCACATAAACAAACTGAGGAGGAGCGACGCGAGAACTCATCACATCGCGTGCATTAAAGGCGCTCAAAAGGGGAAAACCTAAAGAGCCGCCGACGGCTGATATGCGACGTCGCACGTCGCAATGTCGCATAAACAACACAAAGTGACAAAGCGAAAAACCTTGCGACCTTGCGATATTGCGATATGCGACATGCGACCATGCAAAGCTGCGACCTGCGATCTATGGTGTGCGACAAATGAGACCATCAATTGTTGCGATACCACTTATTTACATTGCAATATTCGATGCTACGATGCAAATCGCAGAAGCCATTCGTCGCAGGCATTCCTCGGCATGATCTGTGAGCCTGAAATTAGGCGCGCACCTTACGGGAAATTAATGATTGTACGCCTGTGTATCTAAAGATGATTATGTTGCGTTTTTTGAAGAGTCAAGTCATAATCAGTGACATGATTATGCATTCATTAGAACTTAATTGCTTTCATGTCAATCTTTTCTTCTGTCTCTTTTCATTTACGTGAACTATAAGTCAGCAACTGATATAAATCTATATGCAGGAAACATCTAAGGAAAAGCGCCAGAACTAGAAGAACAGAGAGGAGATGACTTCACAGATGGATACCGCATACAGCAGGACCACGAATCCCAGAGTATCACTCAACAAATGCTAATGGAAATAGACTATCTAGGACTCATAGTCAAAGGCGCAAAAAAGCAAAGTGTTTATGAAAGATCATGAGTCCCAAATTGGGTAAAACAAAAAGAAAAACGCTTAAGGGGAAAGACGTCTCAGAAAAGCCTGGAACAAAGAATGGAAACAAGTTTCAATTGAGAAAATCGTTCAGGCAACAAAATCCCCAGCTCATTGAGTCATTCGCACAGCCGGAAACCGAAATCTGAGTTGTACTAAGTATACACGCCGTGAAGACACTCCTCCAGAAGAACACTTTCAAAAATATCTTCTAGTTTGTCAGAAAGAGGTGCCAGCTCTTGTTATTTCTAATTTTCAAGCTTGAACAAAAGGAAAGGACAAGCAGCCGACTCTTTCACGGCGAAAAACGCATCGCTTACAGCACTAAGGAGCAGATACAGAAATGGTTAGAAATTAGATTCAGTTTTTAGAAATAAATTTGTTTTAGTAAAAGGGCGGTCATTTGAAGCTGTTCCCTAAATTTGTGTAATTAAAATTAGCCGGTTAGTAGTATTTAACCCTTCTCGTTGCATTGGAGAAGGGTCCAGAAATTTGTCAAAAAACTTGTCCTCAGAACATACACTTTTGCACCCTCGAAGGGGGTTTTTGATATATGGACGGATCAAGATTTATTTATGTTTGCATTTTAATACCTGCTACTGATGTTGCACTTCTATACTCTTAGTAGGCATTAGAAGTAAGTAGAAATAGATCATTATTGCTTCAGGTCGGTGAGTATAAAGTCAGTCATAAATGGTACTTTTACCTCTTGACGAGTTTTTGCTTGCATTCTTAGAGTAATATACAGCTGATGTTGTTTATATGTTAACGTATGAATGAGTGGACTACCATTTGGCACTTTTGTACGGTGGAGTCATTGATTTGTGCTTAATACATGAATAACTGATTATGCGATATGCTGTTCACAACCATTTTGCTTAACTTTTTATGCAGGATGGTTCATCTTAATTGATTTATATTCTCATAATAGCTGAATAATCTTCATTACCAGTTATTGTGTGAAATCTTTCTAGATCGCATAATGGAAAAAGTTCTATCCCGGGTTAGCGTAGATTAGATGTGTTGTTCTTGATAGATTAAAGTAGTATAAAATTCAGTCTCAGAGTTTAGAACTAGATTAGCTTAGAAATAATTCCATATTTTCATTATCAAATTCTACACACGCACACATCACCAAACTCTACACACACACACCCCCTTAGAACGGGAAGCTGGTCTCGTCATCCCCAGTCGGACCCGCTACACCAAACGGGCACGGAGCCGCCAACCAGGTTCCTAACCGGGTGGGTATCCCCCTTGTTGTTGACCTGATTTCAGGGCCCTCAATAGTTCCTTAGCAGTGAAATTGACAAATATAATGCTATCAATCCTAAGTTGAATGATTGTTGAATTGTTTTTGGCAATTAAACTACATTCTAGGTGCCCACGTATGCCCAGAAAAATGCCAATCATGGATTAGAATGATTTTGACGTGTTCTAGGCTATATACAAAATACTTTCTCTGTATCAAGCACATGTAAGAAGATTTGGAATTGAGCGAGGAAGAGTGGGTTGTGATCTAATATGAGTTGGTCGAGAAAGCCAAGCAAGAAGTGGTAAAATCATTGATGGATCAATGAATGGATTCCATTATCAAATTCATTAATCTAGAAGAGAGGCATCTGGTGATCATAAAGGCCCAGACTCAATTGAGAGTGAATATCACTTATTTTATCATGTATGTGAGGGAGAGCTTTCTTCACTTAGCATTTTACCAATTAGCTATTAGTTTTCCCCTTATGGTATCATGGCTTGGTTAAGGGGTGGCTAGTTGTAGAAATATGATGTGTAGCTGAGCCTATGGTTGGGTGGAAAAGGCTCATTCACAAATTGGTTTCTGACTTGGGATTTTGAACAATGTGTTTCCTCCATTCATTTGTTATTGTCCATTTACTCTTTAAATACATTTGGAAAACTATTGCTTTGCTATATGATTATGCCATAGATATACATATTCATGCAAATATCTAAAGTAATGTTTCAATTTGATATAGTTCAACATGAATTAATATTAACTGGATTTTATAAAAGCTTATGGAAATAAGTTTGTCATATTGAGAAGTAGAGGCACCTTAAATTTTGGTGGATAGTAACCTCTCATAAGTATGCACATTTACATGTTAAGGATACTATTATTTTTGCTAAAAAATGCATAAATTATGGTGTGCAGTAACTCCTAGTAAATATGATTGAATTTGATACTTCAACTATATAAGTTCTTATATGTATGAAGCAATGGTTGCATAAATTTTAAAATTAGTAAATGCTAGCAAGAATCTTGTTTTACTTAAGTAAATGTACTGAATTCTAATAATGGTCTATTCCATAAGTAAAACTTCCTTACATTATGTATATAAGATTTTTTATATTCATATAATCATTAACATTCATAAATTTCTCTTAGGAAAAAAATTATAAACATGAATTTTTCCCAAATAAATACATTACATACTCTTCATAAATTTAACCAAAATTTAATCCCTCCTAATTCCTAATAAAATTCCTCCAAAGTTCATTGGAAAACCTGCAAATGGAAGAACTAGTGAAATTTTACCTAGTAAAATGTGAAACTTAGCAGAGGATCTTAATAGAGGCCAACATAAGACCTGCCGAGGACCTTTGCTCACGCCAACATAAGACCTGACTTCATCCGTTATTGGAAAAATATTTCTTCAGCTATTCGAAAAATATTTTGGATGGGTAACCCATCAAATTTTGTTGATGAGCTCATTGGCGTCCAAAAAGAGTTGACTTGGCAAGAGATTTGTGGTGCTACCTCATGAGAGATTGGTAAAAAGGTTAAATGTAGGTTCACCTCATCGATGATAAAAGGTTTAGGGTACTACCTCATAAATGACCAACAAAATGTTTATGGTGCCATCTCATTCGTGAAAAGTGGAATTTTACCTCATCGGCAATCGGGAAAATTTCTCGATGGATCAAATTAAATGGGTAAAAAAATTAGGGTGCTACTTTCATAACATAGAATTTTACCCCATGGCAATCGGGGAATATTTTGGGTAGAAAGTTTAGGGTGCTACTCTTAGAACCTAGAATTCCCCTTATGAAGGGAAATATTTTGGGTTGCAGCATGGGCAATTTGTGGAATTTTATAGTTGGCCGGTAAAATTTTTGGCACCTTGGAATTTATTCTATATGGATTTTTCCCTCACGAGTTTATTTTCACATTGGATTTGTTTATTATTTATTAATGGACTTAAAATTATTTAAGTATTGTTTTTTATTATTTATTAATGAGTTTATAGATTTATTTATATTTACTAATGATGGAGTCAAATGATTTATTTGTAGTTCTTTGTTATTTATTAATGGTGGGTAAAATTATTTTTCTGGAATTATAAATTATATATATAGAGGGCATTATAGAAGAAATAACTTTTATGTCATTTTTTTTTTATTAATTTTAATCAAAACTGGAGTTGTTTAATTCATTGCCTATGATAAAACAATCGTAGCCTTTCAACAACACCTGAGATGATTTTAAAACCACAGTCGCATTTAACGAAAAACTTTATCGTGGATTGCTTCAAACTGCAGAAAAACTCTTCAACTGTGTAGTCGATAAATAGCTGAAGCCACAATGCCTAATAGTCATTATACAGACTATTAAAAAATGAGGAAAACATTGAATCTTCTATAACCCAATCAATTTTTTTGCTTTCTTTAGTCTTGTCGGCTTTCTTGGATGTAGAATTTCACAGCTAAGAGACAAGAAGAATCTTAGAGACAAGAAGAATCTTAGGTAGTGGAATTGTTTCTCTATGAAGCGGAGAATTCAAGCATTAGAATTCACAAGGCGTGAGCACATACACGATTTCACTTGAAGACACATGTCATTCTGATGGGAAAAGCCGACTAGAGAAAACTACCTTGACAAAGTAATGCCTGATTAGGGGAGTGCTAGGGTTATTACTATGTCAGAGGTAGCAGACGTCAGGCAGAGAAGAGGTTGCCAATGTTGAATGTTAGGCTAGTACATGAACCATGAAATTTCTCTGCTATTGCAGGTCTGAGAGATAGGGGGCAGAAAAACGCTACTGCTACTTGAGTAGAAGCTCTAAAAAGTGTAGAGAATAGGGCAGAAAAGCAAGGTCAGAATGGAAGGAAATGTTGTAGGCTGAAGAAACAAAGATCTTCAGAAAATATCAGACCTTTGGTAGGCACACGGAGGAAGGTTACAAAACTAATTAGTGGCTAAAGTTTGATCAGGGCCAAAAATCACCAACTTTGATACCATCTTAAACACACACATGGAATGGTGAATAGAAAATAAGATAAATCATTAGTTGCATTTACTATTCAAAAGATATAAATTTATAATACATTGTTATTACCCTTGGTTTTCATATACCAAGAGGTCTCTTGGACTCCAATGATCTTTTACATTCCACACCATAACCCTTAGCGGATTAGGTGTCCAACATATAGCACTCCAGACATTTAAGGAGACCTTCTCCCTCCCATATTTTAGTATCATTGAAGAGAAAAATGTGGGGATTATTTAATCTTAGGGTATTACCAATCTTTTGTTCCTTTTTTTTATCACCCAACCCCCTGCAATTCTAGGAGAGTATATCCATTATTTGCTACTTTTTTTCGCACCTCCAACAAGGGAGGAGCCTATTGCACCATTTTTCTTTTGATTTTTTTGGGTATTTTTCTATGATGGATTATTTATTACTCCCTAATTTCCCTTTTCGTTCTCCCTTTCATCATGTTATTTCCATAATTCCCTATTTGATTTTCTTCCAACTTTCCTAGTTGACTTGGTTCTCACCACCTCTCTATATGCTTTTGTTTCTAATTTGTCCTTAGTTGAGATGAAGTTTTCTTGGGGATCCATTTTTGGCTTTGGATATTCGTGTCTCTCTTCATCCTCTCACTCTTATTTCTTCATCACAATACAGATTGTTGGGTTGTATTCAAGATCAAACATTCCTTCTATGTCCATATTTTCATCTTTCTCTCGATCTTAATTTTCCTATTCTTTTTCTTATGGGTGTTGAGGTTCACCTTCAACATCTTCAATTCCAATGATCACAAATGTATTATCAAAATGTGGATTTTGGTCATTTTCTTCTCCCTTTGTCATCACTTTAGGAGCTTTCTTACAAGGAGGGGGGGTCTGCGAGTGTCATTCCCTTGACCATAATGAGAGTTCTAGTGTGGTTAATTTTTCATCTTTCTATGGATCTTCCATTGCCCTTCTTCTTCTTGAGAAAAGACCATTCCTTCCCTCATAGGTAATTTCATAATAAAAATCCCATATTAATGGAAAGAATAACATTTGGAAGGGATTTGATTAGAATCTATAGGTTGAATAAAAGGCCAATTATCTAAAGAAAGCTAGACAGATTCAGGAAATCCTTTTTCAAGGTTAAATTCAACAAAAATTCTTGCACATTCATACATTTATACTCTTACCTCTTCTCTTTCGACGTATTTTCCTAGGGTATTCCAAAATTTTGTATGGTTTCTTCATTCTAACAATGAAAATGAAGATGAGTCAACTTCACCCAAATGGGAATAACTAAAGGAATAACATTTTTAGGGTTGAAATCCAAGGTCCATCTATCTAAATAGAGACCCTGAGCTTCCTTGAAATAAGGGTCATTCCTAAATATTATAACTCTATCTTCCTTTAGCTTGAAGAAGAATGTTTAAAATCATTTTCCACAAAAAAAAAATGCTTTCAATCTACTCTTTAACAAGACATTTCCATTTGTTTCTACCCATTAACGAAGAGTTCTTTGGGATTGCCATATCCCCATGAACTGACCCAATTGACTTTTTCTTGTTGTACTGATAGAGGACACACTTGATTTTGTAGGATTGATCTGGACCTTTGGAATGTTCTCTAGTATCTTCATAAATATGTCTTGTTTAGATTTGATTCCTTTCAGACTCGACTGAAGAAGATCTCTAAATGAAACAGCTCCAGGGCAAGGTTAACAATTCGTGGGGGAGGTGAGGGAGGTGGGAGGCAAGAGCCTCTTGCAAACATATATACCATAGGGAAAACCCTCTTAGAAGCAGGTTAGAGTGCTCGAGGGTTGCAGTTGGCAACAAGTGTAGCCATTATGGAATGTATACTATATCAATGTTGTGTTATTGTATTCATGTATCATAATATTATTTTCTTCCACTTCGTCGGTTGGTTAATTATTCGTTGTCTTATCATTTATTTAAATTTCTTGTGTAGTGTATTTAATTTCCTAAAGGTGGTATTTCCTATGGAATTGATGTGCCACATAATCGCGTTGTTCTCAACCCCAGTTGGTTTACAAATGTAAATGTTAAGTTTTGCACATGATTCCCAGTTACTCTAACATGTGGACTGCCATTATCTAAGCTCATATTGACAAAAAGAAATTATTCTTTTTGTTAACATATAATTACGCCTTAACATAGATTTAAATGTGCATTTCCCTTTTATTTACATTTTCAAATTACATTATGTGAAGGTTACATTATATCAAATAGTAGTTGATTTTTATTAAGGAAGATTTCTTATTTTTCCTATAGCATATTACAAGTTTACGGGTAGCTAAAATTAATGCTTATGTAAAGGGTGAAAGAATGGAGCTCGGTTACACTTTTTACTGAAACGATGACGCAATTTTTAAGTGCTCGATCGAGTTGTTGAGGTGGTTAAAAATAACTTCATTAAATATTTAAAGAAACCCTCAATCCATCTCTTGCATAACCCTGGGTTAAGAGCTCAATCGAGCTTTACGGCTCAATTGAGCCTTAAAGATAGAAATTTTAAAATTTATGTAAATATCAATAATGATATCCAAACTTTAAAGTTGAAAGTATTTGATAGTTAAAAAAAATAAATAAACTTAATTAGTAATTGCATTTGAATAGGTAATTAACAATGGTGTATATAAATTTCTCATTACATTTCTAGCATTTTGGTATATAGATTTGAAAAATGTTCTATCCCACATGCAATTGAATTTGCAATATTCTTATATCTATAATTTAGTAACTTAAAAATTAGCTTTTACTATGATTTAAATTTTCAATGTTATAATTTAAATAAAAATTGATGAAAAAAATTATGAATTTTATTTTAATAAATATTATAATTTTTTATATGAATAAGTGGAACTCAAAAATGTGAATTTGGCAGGCTAGAAATTTATATTTTATAAAATTTGTTGAAGTGTTAATAAACATTAATAATCTTATCTATTAAAATCAAACTGATATATATATATATATATATATATATATATATATATATATATATATATATATATATATATATATATATATATATATATATATATATATATATATATATATATATATCAATTTGATTTTAATAGATAAGATTATTTCTAGCCTGCCAAATTCACATTTTTGAGTTCCACTTATTCATATAAAAAATTATAATATTTATTAAAATAAAATTCAGAGAGAGAGAGAGAGAGAGAGCAATAATAATTAATGTAGTTGTAATAGTTGTAATGGATGCAATGTTATCTATAGTTACAAATATCTCTCAACCTGTAAAATGTGATTGCACTTAATTCTATCCTTAGTTTGCACAAGTGTGTGAAGTATATATAGAAATTTTTTCTCCTGAATTAGGCTTGGAATATATATTTTTAAAATAATAAAAACATAAAGAAATTATAAAATTTAAAATATTATTTGACTAATTTGAATTTGAGTAATATTGATTTAAATGTTCTTCTAAAATTATTTTTAAAATAATAATATTATAAAATTTAGTTTACTTTAGTTTCTGGTGTTTTTTCTTTATTTATTATAATTTGATTTTTTTAGATGAAACACATAGACAATTGTATTAAAAAATCTCGATTGGAACGCCATAACCTTTACATATTCCAATCTTTTTTAAGGATTTGAGGTTGAAACCCTAAAAATAATTCCCCATGACAAAAATACTGTAGTCCCTTTCCAACTAAATATTTTCCAAAAAAACCCAAAATACAAATACATTTATATTCCATTTTTTTTAATTTGATCAGGTTTTACTTCTTGTTTTTCTTGGAGAAAAACTTTTTTCTTTCTTCACAACTTGAGTCTAACCCGCATTTTTTGCAAATTCTGGTGGATCATTCTTTAACAACTGTACAATATTTTCCCTGAAATCATCCTAATCTGTGCAACAAATTTCCTTTTCGACGAGGTTCCTTGTGATTTTTTGAGATAATCTCTTTTCCACGAGGTTTTTTTATTTTCTTCTAACACTACATTCTAGGTATTTTTAGTGGAAACCGGAGGATCCACATTGGCAAGCGAATATTTTTTCTTAGTTCGAATATTTTTTCTTAGTTTATGTTGTCGCGGTTGTGGTTTCTTTGAATAAATTTTCTTCCTTCTTGCCTTCTGATTCTTTCTTTCCCTAAAGCTCTTCTTCTTTGAATATCGTATATTGGTCACCTTGTGCACCTTCCCACCATTTGGCCTTCGAGTTTTTTCTGATATTTTCTATTCTTAGGACGCTTGGGGCATTTTTTAATTACATGCTCTATTTTATAGCATGCTCTACATCGAAATGAGATATTCTCATAGTCAAGCTTTTGGACCCAAACATATTTTAGAGCCTTCAAATTAATCTCTACATGAAAACCCTTGCTAAAATCCATTTCCACACAAATCTAAGCATAAGTAGTCTTGATTTTATTTTTTTTGTTGTAGAAAAACTTTGATAGAATTTTCCCAACTTGTTCCCAATGGAGGAAAGTGATCTTTGATTCCAGAAATGCAAGGGAACATTAAAAAATCTTGCCTAAACTGGGGTAGAATAAATTGATGTCGTTATTGGATAAAAAATTGTAGACCAGTGCTGCATGCAGAGGTCAATGCTCCCCAAAAACCATGGCCCAGCTTCACAGATAACCTTCTTGTCTTCAATATTTTCAAAAACTACAATGAAGAAACCCCGTGCCATAGGGTAAATATTTAGCTCGTATGTCAAAATGGGCTTCCATGTCTCAGAGATCCATTTATGCAGATCGGACAACCATGACCATAACCCATTAAACCTACAAACCAAATCATTCTCTATTTTTTTTTTTCACAGTCCAAAGCTTCCTCATCCACAGGAACATTAAGGGAAGAAATTTCTTACACCATCAGAAGGCCAAATCCAAACTTCAACAAACAATTGTACAAAACCGAAGAATAACTAGCTTGACCAGCATCCATAACTGCAAAAGAAAGAGATTTGTTTGCCATATCACACGAATTCACTGTTGTATTATTTTCACTAGAGATCTGCAGAAAATTATTACAAACCCTAGCCGCAGAGCTCCTTCCATGTATCAATTTGTAACAATTATAATTTGATTTAGGGGTAGATCCCTTCGAGTTGATAGCCATGGATTTCTCCCTTTGATGTAGCGGCCATCGAGTGCCCGTGAATCACCCTTAAAAAAAAATAAAAAAAAAAATAGCAAAACTGAGGATCAACTCACACTTTCCACACAAATGCCTCTGGTTAGAAGGGGATTAAACCTACAAGACTTCACTCCAACTATTATCATTTGATTAATTATACTATAGATATTTTTAGGAATAAATATCTTTAATAACGTATATAACTAGAAATTTCCCTAAAAGATGCAAAAATACACCCCAAGAATAGACCCAAAAATACATTCATAATTAAATTTTAGAATTCAAAATTATCTATTTAATTTCAAAAAAATAATTTAATAATACAAATAAGAACATTTTTTTACTTATAAAATACAAATAACTAAATAAATTTAACCATATTAAACATAATGGTGACAAACAAATACTCATTTTTACAAAACTTTACATGCACACAAAATTTGTAATAAAGGAAACTCTAAATCTTCCACTGTATTTAATTTTAAATATAGAATTTCAAAATAATAATTAATATCTTCACATTTTTACATGTAAACATTTCACCCTGTTTATTATTACATTGGTGTGGTTGTATTGGTTGGAGCACGGTGTTTCTACAAAGGCTATGAAGCCACCTTTGGCCCCTTGAAAGAGATAGTGTAAGTCCATAGTGTAAATCCGTTCGGATTGGGACTCAGAAGCTCATGGAACAGAAACTACCTCCATCATCACATGATATTTCATTGACAAAGGAAACATGATGGAGTACACACACAAAATCTCCAAAGGAATGACATCCAAAGCATGTATTGCAATTTACAATTTTTTTTGGGTATCTAGCTACATGACCTATGACATACTCTCTTCCTTTCAAGAAGAATGCGTTAGACAGTGGAGTGGATATTATCTCGATGTTGATTGGGTCAGATGCAGTTCCCTATGTTAAATTAATAGAACTCTTATGGAAAGAAGATGTTCCATTTGAACAAGTCAACCATGGTCAACCCTAGACAACATGTTAAGCATCCTCAACATGTTCATCCATTATCAATTATAGATAACATGGTCAACCATGATGAACTTGGTTAAAAAAATACTTGGGCATGGTCATCATGGATAATAGAATCAACCATGCTCAAACATAGTTGGATGTTCAATGTGGTCAAACATAGTTTCACAATTTCTCCTGTTAATTTGACTCATCTAGGTTGTCAAGGTCAAGTTAAATCCACACAGAGTAAGCAATTCACTCAATGCATTCCCACTTCTTACCATAATTTATATAGGGAAGATTGGTTATTCTCATGTGCTTTTATATTTTGGATTATATTAATCTATTTTTTTTCTTTTGTTTATGGAAGATTATATTTTAGTTAATCAAACCCAATGTTTAATCTGATTCCAAAACTAAAAGATGATTTTTTTTAAATAGTAACAAGAAATGTTAAAAATAGCATCAAGAAAGATCATGATTTAAATTGGGAATAAAATTGTAATTCCACATCTCATGACAACTTGTAATAGTTAACTAATTTAATTTGACTTATTTATCTCAGTTAATTCGAATTGAGGGTCTAACTAGTGTTATGTAGAGTATCTCCTACAATTAAGAGCACTTGAGTTTATTTTGAGTTGAATTTATTTAATATAGCTAACTCATCTAAATTCAATTAAATTAGTTTCAACTAATAGAGGAATTAGTGGGAGGTCCAATAGTTGGGTGTAACCAAAAGTAGTGGGTTGCTTCCTGTCGAACAGTTGGGTGCCACCTGAAATGCAGTGTGTTGTTGTGTACAGTGATTAATGAGTAAACTAAAGATTCACTCATAATTAACTCTTGCATGTCAGATCAAAGAAAGACCCAGTTGAGATTGGACTTCAGGGACAATGTATTATTAGTTGTAAAATCATTTAAATTAAATATATGGTGCATACAATCACAATAATGCATAAAATAAATCATTCATTTATTAGAAAACTCACTAATTTTAACCGTTCAAGTTACGTTTAAAAAGAGGAATGTAGGCACAAGTTTAATCATTGTTTTTGTGAGCACGAGTTGGTGAGACCAAGCAATAGGAAGCACAAGTTTGTGCATGGAGATTGTGAGAGAGAGGAAGTATGAGCTTGGAAGGCTACGAATTTGGCTAAGTATTGGCCAAAAGAAGTTAGTTAAGCAGAGGATATAAAATACTTCTGCAGGTTGATCTCAAAGTTAAGCAGAGAATATTGTATTCATCCAAGGCTTACCTAGGAAGTAGTGAGATAGATAGAGATAGTGCAGAGTTTTCTGGGGCTTGATCAAAACATTGAAATCTTCTCATATTTTCTAATTAATGAAATATACAGATAGCAGAGTGGCTTTGCCCAAAAAATCATTGTGTTATGTTTGATTAAATTCTTTCTCTTATATGCTTCGTGATTTCATTAATCATTTATTGTTTCCACTGATAAGTAGAGTAGATTCAAGTCAATTGTTTTAGCGTATTACAATATGCAGTTTGAATCCACAAGGAACTTCTACATGGTATCAGATCTCGATTTGTAGAAATTTCTATGTGGTATTAGAGTTAGATTTGTAGAAATTTATAAAAATTTGTAATTCCTTATCATTCTTAAGGCAATAACAATGGGAAAATGTGCTTTCAAGTAGCATCTCTCTTTAGCCCTATGCATGAAATCAAATACTGCGTCCAAATGCACTTTAACCTTATGCTTAAAATAGAACTTACTCTATTTATTTTTTCTAGAATTGTCCTATATTAAATAAATACGAGTAGAACCTAATTGTCAATTCTTCTATATATAAATATAGATATATAACTAAACCATTCATAAATATCAATTCATTAATTCATATATATTTTTAAGTTCATTTCATCTTATCACACATCATTACTTTATTATGTTTTTCTTGGAAACCACATTTCTTCTTAGGAGTTGCAGAATTTCTCTTACCATAAGCTGGAACTTGGAATTTCCTTGGAGCTTGAATGGTCACGGACAGGAAAAGTACTGGCCATAGTACACCACCAGGGAGATGCGGACGGCTTATACTAATAATTAATAATTCGGAAAACAAAATTATTTAACACTTACCGACTCTTTTCCATTCAAAATCGATGGGTAAAATTTAACGTATCTAAAGGGAGGAAGTGTGTCTACTGTGGACAGAAAAATAGTTGTTGATGTGGTTCCTTGGACTTTATAGTCTTGATTATGGCTGGGAAACTACAAACTACAATGTTTACATTAGGAATGCAAAAACAATCTTATACAGGCGGCAAACTATTAACAAAAAAAAAAATATGTCACTTGACAATGACATAATAAATATCACTTAATCAAAATACATCACAATATTAATTTTCAAGTATTTTTGTAAGATAAAATAACTAGTGTTTGCACCTGATGTTGCAAAGGAAACACCGTAAGGCATAGAGTGTGGAAGAATAGGGACATGTGAATGGGCATTGTTGAAAGCAAGGGTGGATGATAAAGAGTTGCAATTGAAATTGTTAGTTATGTGTATGTTGAATATAGATATTTTATAAATAATAGTGTGTAGAAGAATAGTGACATGTGAATGGACATTGTTGAACGCAAGGGTGGATGATATTGAGTTACACTTTAAACTATTAGTGATGTGTGTTTTGAATATGGATAAGTAATAGTAGTGTGTGGAAGAATAGCAACATGCCGAAAATAAGGTCACTGCAGAAGAAACAAATTCCTGGTACACGTGAATTCACCCTAGCAAGCAATCCATTCAAACCTTCTATGTTGAGTTTTCTTCGTGCTAAATATTTATACTTTTCTGCCTTCCATAGGTCCAAGAGAACATTATGGTCATAAAAATTGCTGCAATTAGGAAGGGACACCAACCTCCTTGTGGTACCTTATTCAATACAGATGATAGATAAACGCCTTCAAAGATAGCAAAAAACAGAGTGAAGGGTAGTATAAGCAAAATATTTTGTGTAAACGATGTCCCGTGCACTATTTGTCATAGATTATCCTTCTAATATTCTCACCAGTGAAGGAAACAAGTTTTTCCATGCCCCAAAAGTCAATAAAAACAACATATTATCAATACAACAATGCAAAGGTTTCTATCTTCCAGTATTTTACATCACAACTGAGCATCAAGGGAGGCACTTCCAAAGGAGCATGATCAATTCTTCTTAAAATTCGCCACAACCAAAACAACACCATCAAGACCAGTAACAATATAAGTAAGAAAAATAAAATATCTAACCATATATATGCTATTATTCTCCGCTGGTAATCCATAAGTGGTGACGTTTCAAGAGCTGATGCGAATCCAAGCAGCAAGCTAGCCAATGTTGTCAATTTGTTGTAAAACATTTGGTAGACAAACTTTGAATCTCAAATTCACCAAACAATGAGTAGTATTAAATAGCTCTAATTATCTCCATATAGCCCAGCTCACATATCCACTATCAAAACTAATGTAAATTGAAAACGTTATCAAAACTTTTATCTCTTTCAAAACATAATTTAAAAACACATTGTGATATCTTGTCCATCTTTTACCTATCTAATGATAACCTAAAAATCACAAAACTTTGGTATTCTTCTTCTACAATGCCAAGATTTCAAATCATGATTCATACGTAGATAATCTACCATAAATTCCATAAATTTAAAAATGAATGCATATTTAAAACATTGTAAATGCTTAGAATTTTCATTATATACTGAATATCAGTACATTATGATATGAAATAAGGCAACATTTTTCATCCCTGTGGTGGAAAATAAGATTGAGGGAAGAAGCTAAGAGCCATGGACTATTTTATGATTGAGAATGTTGTTGTAATCAATGTTTGACTGGCTACAATGGCTGCTAAAGTGGCAACAATGAACATTAACCAATACACAGGCGGTAGTATTGCTTTTTAAAATGTAGATCCTATGTCCCCTGGGTTTTCTATCAAATAAGTCACTTGTATCGTATATGTGATAAGCAGAGATGGGTAAACCAACACACAGAAAGCAAGCTGCAACGAAAAAACGAAATTTCTCATTATGGTACTAAAACTTGAGGATGAAGCACGCAGGTATGATGAAATACTAATAATTATTTCCTTAACATATAGCTTGGACTTGGATTGATTTCCTATTGAAATGGCCCAAGTCTGCAAACATGGCCTCGGCACCTAGATCCAGTCAGAACAAAGCACTGATGTTAGTGTTTCTATTTGTATAGCTTTAACATAAATAATTGGGATGAAGTTATGAATTTTGTTTGAGAAAATCATTGGTATAGATTTATCAATTGAGTTAGAAAACAATTCCAAGTATACTATATGATAAAATGAGACACATATCATCATGCGAATAATCAATACCTATTATACATAAGACTACACCTGCAAGCATCACCCATCCTTATTAGTGATATTCATGAAAGTAATAGTATATATAATATGGGTTGAATTCCTTGAATTCTCTAGGACAATATTTGAAAATATTATATTGTCTTATCATGATGTTGGTCACGAACCAGACAATCATTATGGGTGAGAACATGAAGCTAACTTTAATTGTACCAAGTACTTACACTCTAGATGAAACACCAATGTATTCAAAATGCTTCTGAGTACTCTAGGTGAAATTCATAGCACTCAGTGCCATTCATTTTGATACAAAGACAAAACATGATTTCCAACTATGAAAATCTGAATAATGAGGAACTGGTTATCAGAAATTATGTAGCTTGCCTAACATCCCATGGCATAAATATCCAACTGTGGATCCTCTTTCCAACAACTTAATTAGTCTTCTCACTTTTGGATTTGGGTACAACCTTGTATGGTATCTTGATTGAAGATTACCCGAATATTTAGGGGAACAGTTAAATATTTGACAACATTTTTTATATCGATTGCAGATTCCCCAAATATTTGGAGGCGCAGTTAAATTTTTGACTAAGTGTTTTATCTGGATTGCAGATTCCCCAAATATTTAATAATCTGGCAGACATAAAAACCGTGAAATTTTTAACCGTGCCCATATCCTTGTCCATCCAATTGCCAAATATTCAAAAAATCGGCAATCAGATAAGCTCCAGGATATGGTCGTGGATGCTATTTTCCAGGCATTACATGGATACAACAAGAAGTCTTTACACCAGCTGGCAGGCTGAAATGAATGGCAGATAGAGAAGATAACGTTCGATCATCTTGAAGGGGCAATGCAAAAAATATTCTGTTGACTTAGCCTGAGGATATTCACACTGATAGAGATACATACGATTTGACATAATCTTTAAATGTTCAAATGAGTCATGAAATAACTAAATCATTTTAAATAAGAATTATCGTTGTCTTTAATGAACTGTCCATATATATCAAAGCATTTCGAGGTCTATTAGAAGTGCACTCGAGAAATATATATGTATAGACACACTATTTTCTTTTTAATTGAAGTGAGGTTGGGTGTATTTCCATAACAATGTCTTCCCTGACGAAGTCCATGCAATTTGTGGTTAAGCTATTCACTACCCATGTAATTATATATCTGATTACCACCTCACTTCAGCTGAATTGCAAGGCATCACCTGCAAATGCCAGAGTGGAGTCCTTTCTAGGATATCATAGCAATATTAGTTATGAGATATATGTTGGGTAAGTGCCATATCTATCCAAGGTAAAGTATATCTATTCATGAATAAAGTCCACGTTCAAATGTAACTATAATTGAAAGTAACAAATTCAAAGTGCTAAATTTTTCACTAGAAAGAATATTTATTCATTAACACAGTCATGTTCAAAAATAGCATGCATGAATTTGCTCATGTTTGTAAATAAACAATTAGCTGTGTATTTATGCAGAGATTAAGAACATAACCAAAGAGTTCATAGCTTGTAGAATGTTCATAGCTTGTAGAATGCATGCTTATATGACAAAGAAAGACTGGAAAATAATATAAGATATGCAGATATCTAATTGTTATGCACAGACTGTGAATATGTTTGAACAAAGTTTAATTTCTATGGATACTTAATAAATTTGGTGACAATTGAAGCTAAAAAATATTAAAGTCAAAATTGTTTCATGGAGAGTTAAAAATATGTAAAAGACTAGGAGCGAAAATTGTTATAAGGAGTGCTTAAAGATGTGATTCTACCACTCTTATATTCTATTGGATGACTAATTAACTGCATGAAAGTCTTTTTGTTTTCTTCATATTCATGCAGGTATGTGACAGTTAGTGAGGCCAATGGAAGAGAACTTTTCTACTATTTTTTGAAGTTAGAAAGTAATCCAACAAATGATCCACTTCTTCTTTGGCTTGAGGGAGGTCCTGGTTGCACCGGTTTCACTGGATTTGTCTATGAGATTGGTCAGCTATCGGAATTCGTGCTCTTATTGTCTGTTTCAATGAAAAAAGATGTTATTTACTGGATGAATTTTGATCTTGTACATATTAAGTTTTCAAATTGTGTAATCTGGCCATGGGAATGGCTTGTTCAAATGGCTAACTGTAAGCTCACTTTTAACCATGTTGTTGGAATTGGCACCCAAAGCCGAGTCAACTGCTGGTATAATTAGGGTTATGCAATACTAAGATATCATTGTAAACCAAAGAATAATGGAAATCGATAAATTATGGATTTAATACTCTTAGAAACATTACCTATTCAATGTTCAGCATTGATCGTGAAAAGATAATGCACTTGCCAGACTTGCAAGTCTAGGCAACGTGGGAGGCTATTTTGATGGAATCCTTGTGTAGAGAAAAACAGAACATAATAGTGATTTTTTGAAATTTGTAAAATAAATTGATAGAGATCTTCTAATATTTATCCCAAAGTTTTTCTCCTATTGCAGGTCCAATGAGTTTTGATCTCAGTAACAATTCTGGGAGTTTGCCCACGCTCATCCCCAATCCACACTCTTGGACTAAGGTTGGCGTTCAAGGCTCCTGCCTCTGCCACTATGGTTATAATGAAATGTTTTCAATTAGGGCACCAAATTTTTTTCCCTCTTTCAAACATTCGTCAAGTGAGCATACTAGATTATGTCACTGATAAAGCATCTCTGTTATCAACTTTTATGTTCTGTTGCTTTCATCACTTTGGAATTTGCCATTATTAAATTGTTTCTCATCCAACTTGGACTTAACTTGGATGCCACTGAATGTATAAATTTTTGTTGTAATGGATTAACCTTGAATGGTTTTGCACATGTAGGTCTCCAACATTATTTTTGTTGATTCTCTAGTTGGGATTGGTTTTTCTTACTCCAATACAGCTACAGATTACAAGATTGGATATTTTAAGGCTGCTTCAGATATACATACTTTCCTCATAAAGGTTTTCAGTTCTATCACGCTACAAAAAATTAGTTTACAAGTGTATAGATTTTTGTGAATCTTAGTACAGTTTATAATCTTGGATGTAGTGGTTTGAAGCATTCCCTGAGTTTCTATCTAATCCATTTTATGTCAGAGGGAATCTTATTGCGGTATTAATATTCCAATGGTGGTACAGGAAATAGTAAATGGTAAAGCACACACGACCCATGTTTTGTTATTCAGTTGACTTCTTCGATTCTATGTTTTTGGAATAGGCTAGAATTTCTTTGTGGTAGCAGGAGTCCTATAAGTTGATTTGAGGTTGCATTTCAGGAAAACATATGTTCTAGACATTGTATTTTTATTAATACAATTTGTTTTATGATTGATACTTTGATGCTTGACCGTTGCAACCTCTCTTTCTTGGCTATGACAGGAAATGAAGCAGGTATTAAACCAACCTTGAACATTAAGGTCAAAACTCTTTGCTAATAATTGAAATTCATAGCTTTCTTCATTCAAGCCTCTCCAAAATATGTTGGTGACTATGAACAGCGTTATGTTCGTTAGGAATTTTACTAGATGGTCTCATGGTCTGACTTCTTGCATGGCTAGTTTTTCAGGGTTATCTGGTTGGAAATGGGATTGCAGATGAAGTATTTGACAACTCAGAGGTGCCTTTTGCAGATGGAAAAGGACTTATTTTTGACGAATTATACCAGGTCTGTACCCTGCAACGTTAAAATAAGAGACCATGAAATCATAGGAACACCATGCTGTCTGCATAATGCAACTTGAAATTTCCAATAAAATGATTAAAAACATTTCATCTTGTCTCTGAATAAAAAGAAGAATCAATGAAGAAAAGTTACCAGATAGTTTCCAAAGGACCCACTGCAGTTTTAGCCATGGCCCCGGACAAAGCTCCACTGGTAAACTCTCTAAATGATCTGCCTTTGAATAAAGTCTGCATGCATTTCAAGATTAATAGGTGAGAAAAATTGGGATTCTCATATCAATATAAAGAGACAGAGCAGTCGGAGGGTCAGCATTTTCTTCAAGTCCATGCAATTTGTGGTTAATTTATTCACTACCCATGTAATTATATCTCTTATTATCACCTCACTTCAGCTGAATTGCAAGGTAGCACCTGCAAATGCCAGAGTGGAGTCCTTTCCAGGATATCATGGCAATATTAGTTATGAGATATATGCTAGGTAAGTGCCATATCTATCCAAGGTAAAGTATATTTATTCATGAATAAAGTCCATGTTCAAATGTAACAATAATTGAAAGTAACAAATTCAAAGTGCCATATTTTTCACTGGCAAGAATATTTATTCATTAACACAGTCAGGTTCAAAAATAGCATGCATGAATTTGCTCCTGTTTGTAAATAAACAATTAGCTGTGTATTTATGCAAAGATTAAGAACATAACCAAAGAGTTCATAGCTTGTAGAATGTTCATAGATTGTAGAATGCATGCTTATATGACAAAGAAAGACAGAAAAATATAAAAGGTATACAGATATCTAATTGTTATGCACAGACTGTGAATATGTTTGAACAGAGTTTAATTTCTATGGATACTTAATAAATTTGGTGACAATTGAAGCTAAAAAATATTAAAGTCAAAATTGTTGCATGGAGAGTTCAAAATATGTAAAAGACTAGGAGCGAAGATTGTTATATGGAGTGCTTAAAGATGTGATTCTACCACTCTTATATTCTATTGGATGACCAATTAACTGCATGAAAGTCTTTGTGCTTTCTTCATATTCATGCAAGTATGTGACAGTTAGTGAGGCCAATGGAAGAGAACTTTTCTACTATTTTGTGAAGTCAAAAAGTAATCCATCAAATGATCCACTTCTTCTTTGGCTTGAGGGAGGTCCTGGTTGCACCGGTTTCACTGGATTTGTCTATGAGATTGGTCAGCTATGGGAATTCTTGCTCTTATTGTCTGTTTCAATGCTCAAAGTTGCTATTTACTAAATGCATTTTGATATTGTACATATTAAGTTTTCAAATTGTGTAATTTGGCCATGGGAACGGCTTGTTAAAATGACTAACTGTAAGCTCACTTTTACCCATGTTGTTGGAATTGGCACCCAAAACCGAGTCAACTGCTAGCACCCATGTTTTGTTAGTCAGTTGACTTCTTGGATTCTCTGTTTTTGGAATAGGCTAGAATTTCTTTGTGGCAGCAGGAGTCGTATAAGTTGATTTTAGGTTGCATTTCAGGAAGACATATGTTCTAGACATTGTATTTTTCTTAATACAATTTGTTTTATGATTCATACTTTGATGCTTCACCGTTGCAACCTCTCTTTCTTGGCTATGACAGGAAATGAAGCAGGTATTAAACCAACCTTGAACATTAAGGTCAAAACTCTTTGCTAATAATTGAAATTCATAGCTTTCTTCATTCAGGCCTCTCCAAAATATGTTGGTGACTATGAACATCGTTATTTTCGTTAGGAATTTTACTAGATGGATTCATGGTCTGACTTCTTGCATGGTTAGTTTTTCAGGGTTGTCTGGTTGGAAATGGGATGGCAGATGAAGTATTTGGCAACTCAGAGGTGCCTTTTGCAGATGGAAAGGGACTTATTTCTGACGAATTATACCAGGTGTGTACCCTGCAACGTTAAAATAAGAGACCATGTAATCATAGGCACACCATGCTGTCTGCATAATGCAACATGAAATTTCCAATAAAAAGATTAAAAACATTTCATCTTGTCTCTGAATAAAACGAAGAATGAATGAAGAAAAGTTACCGGATAGTTTCCAAAGGACCCATTGCAGTTTTAGCCATGGCCCTAGACAAAGCTCCACTGGTAAACTCTCTAAATGATCTGCCTTTGAATAAAGTCTGCATGCATATCAAGATTAATAGGTGAGAGAAACTGGGATTCCAATATCAATATAAAGAGACAGAGCAGTCGGAGGGTCAGAATTTTCTTCAAGTCCATGCAATTTGTGGTTAATTTATTCACTACCCATGTAATTATATCTCTGATTATCACCTCACTTCAGCTGAATTGCAAGGCAACACCTGCAAATGCCAGAGTGGAGTCCTTTCCAGGATATCATGGAAATATTAGTTATGAGATATATGTTGGGTAAGTGCCATATCTATCCGAGGTAAAGTATATTTATTCATGAATAAAGTCCATGTTCAAATGGAACAATAATTGAAAGTAACAAATTCAAAGTGCCAGATTTTTCACTGGCAAGAATATTTATTCATTAACACAGTCATGTTCAAAAATAGCATGCATGAATTTACTCCTATTTGTAAATAAACAATTAGCTGTGTATTTATGCAAATATTAAGAACATAACCAAAGAGTTCATAGCTTGTAGAATGTTCATAGCTTGTAGAATGCATGCTTATATGACAAAGAAAGACAGAAAAACATAAAAGATATATAGATATCAAATTTTTATGCACAGACTGTGAATATGTTTGAACAGAGTTTAATTTCTATGGATACTTAATAAATTTGGTGACAATTGAAGCTAAAAAATATTAAAGTCAAAATTGTTGCATGGAGAGTTCAAAATATGTAAAAGACTAGGAGCGAAAATTGTTATATGGAGTGCTTAAAGATGTGATTCTACCACTCTTATATTCTATTGGATGACCAATTAACTGCATGAAAGTCTTTGTGTTTTCTTCATATTCATGAAGGTATGTGACAGTTAGTGAGGCCAATGGAAGAGAACTTTTCTACTATTTTGTGAAGTTAGAAAGTAATCCAGAAAATGATCCACTTCTTCTTTGGCTTGAGGGAGGTCCTGGTTGCACCGGTTTCAATGGATTTGTCTATGAGATTGGTCAGCTATGGGAATTCTTGCTCTTATTGTCTGTTTCAATGCTCAAAGTTGCTATTTACTGAATGAATTTTGATCTTGTACATATTAAGTTTTCAAATTGTGTAATCTGGCCATGGGAACGGCTTATTCAAATGGCTAACTATAAGCTCACTTTTACCCATGCTGTTGGAATTGGCACCCAAAACCGAGTCAACTGTTGTTATAATTAGGCTTATTCAATACTAAGATATCATTGTAAACCAAAGAATAATGGAAATCGATAAATTATGGATTTCATTCTCTTGAAACATTACCTATTCAATGTTAAGCATTGATCGTGAAAAGATAATGCACTTGCCAGACTTGCAAGGCTAGGCAGCGTGGGAGGCTATTTTGATGGAATCCTTGTGTAGAGAAAAATAGAACATAATAGTGATTTTTTGAAATTTGTAAAATAAAATGATAGAGATCTTCTAATATTTATCCCAAAGTTTTTATCCTATTGCAGGTCCAATGAGTTTTGATCTCAGTAACAATTCTGGGAGTTTGCCCAAACTCATCCCCAATCCACACTCTTGGACTAAGGTTGGCGTTCAAGGCTCCTGCCTCTGCCACTATGGTTATAATGAAATGTTTTCAATTAGGGCACCAAATTTTTTTCCCTCTTTCAAACATTTGTCAAGTGAGCATACTAGATTATGTCACTGATAAAGCATCTCTGTTATCAAATTTTATGTTCTGTTGCTTTCATCACTTTGGAATTTGCCATTATTAAATTGTTTCTCATCCAACTTGGACTTAACTTGGATGCGACTGAATCTATAAATTTTTTTTGTAATGGATTAACCTTGAATGGTTTTGCACATGTAGGTCTCCAACATTCTTTTTGTTGATTCTCTAGTTGGGACTGTATTTTCTTACTCCAATACAGCTACATATTACTAGACTGGAGATTTTAAGGCTGCTTCAGATATACATACTTTCCTCATAAAGGTTTTCAGTTCTATCACGTTACAAAAAATTAGTTTACAAGTGTATAGATTTTTGTGAATCTCAGTACAATTTATAATCTTGGATGTATTGGTTTGAAGCATTCACTGAGTTTCTATCTAATCCATTTTATGTCGGAGGGGAATCTTATTGTGGTATTAATATTCCACTGGTGGTACAGGAAATAGTAAATGGTAAAGCACACACGACCCATGTTTTGTTATTCAGTTGACTTCTTCGATTCTCTGTTTTTGGAATAGGCTGGAATTTCTTTGTGGCAGCAGGAGTCCTATAAGTTGATTTGAGGTTGCATTTCAGGAAAAAATATGTTCTAGACATTGTATTTTTCTTAATACAATTTGTTTTATGATTGATACTTTGATGCTTGACTGTTGCAACCTCTCTTTCTTGGTTATGACAGGAAATGAAGCATGTATTAAACCAACCTTGAACATTAAGGTCAAAACTCTTTGCTAATAATTGAAATTCATAGCTTTCTTCATTGAGGCCTCTCCAAAATATGTTGGTGACTATGAACAACGTTATGTTCGTTAGGAATTTTACTAGATGGTCTCATGGTCTGACTTCTTGCATGGCTAGTTTTTCAGGGTTATCTGGTTGGAAATGGGATGGCAGATGGAGTATTTGGCAACTCAGAGGTGCCTTTTGCAGATGGAAAGGGACTTATTTCTGACGAATTATACCAGGTGTGTACCCTGCAACGTTAAAATAAGAGAGCATGAAATCATAGGCACACCATGCTGTCTGCATAATGCAACTTGAAATTTCCAATAAAAAGATTAAAAATGTTTCATCTTGTCTCTGAATAAAACGAAGAATGAATGCAAAAAAGTTACCGGATAGTTTCCAAAGGACCCACTGCAGTTTTAGCCATGGCCCCGGACAAAGCTCCACTGGTAAACTCTCTAAATGATCTGCCTTTGAATAAAGTCTGCATGCATATCAAGATTAATATGTGAGAGAAATTGGGATTCCCATATCAATATAAAGAGACAGAGCGGTCGGAGGGTCAACATTTTCTTCAAGTAAAATTTACTGCGGTGGGTTTAGTATGAAATTCTCTCTACTCGGTTCAGTAAATAATACTTAAATCATTGGGATTGAAATTTGAAATTGAGGATCTCCAATGTTCTACTCTGGAGTCTGTACCAAGGGTAGAAAAGCATACTTACTTGGAATGCTTTGCGCAGATCAGAAGCCTGAAAATTTTCTTTGCTGGGTAGTTTGTCTAACTTTGCCTCCATACTTTTCATAATTAAGGGATCCATGGTGCTCAGAGCCAATAGCTCTATGACTTGAAGTTATGGGATTTTCACACCCCACCTCAAGTATGGACTGTTAATCTCAGAAACCCAAATGCCATAGAGGAGACCCACAATACCCATTGCCCGCCTGCATGGTGCCATTCGACCCTTGCTCGGCAACCCCAGACGAACCACATTGCGCTCAACAGCATTCGGCTCTAGGAATCCGTTCCCCGCCTGCGTCGAGAGGTCCTTCGAAACAGCCATGGATTGCAAGGATTGACATCGCAGAGAATTGAACATGAAACCTCTGCATTTGTCGTGAAACACAGATGAGGACTTGAGGAAGATTGGGACCGATACATTCGAGCAAGTGCTCGGGGAAGGAATCAGTTAATGTTGTGGTGAAGCCGCCGCTTTGATCAACATTACAGAGTCCCGATAGTTGAACCGTCTTCTATAAATTGTTACCAAACTCTCAACTCAACAATGGAGATCTGCCAGTTTTGATTCTTATAACTTTTCGGTGGAATCAATCTGATGGCCGAAACAATTTTAATCGTCTAACAACTAAATCAAGTGCTCACAAATGGACATGTAACCTCAAACGAGAGTTGGTTTCAGAGGGGAACGCCTTACAACGTAATTATAATTCTATTCCATAATCATTCCTTAAAGCTATATACAAATATTTTCAACGAATGTTCAATGCTATGGTTTAAATAGCTAACAACCTTTGTTATATATATATATATATATATATATATATATATATATATATATATATATATATATATATATAATTTTGTACCTATTAAGTACGGAGATCATTCAAATATTTCTAATCTAATTTTCTTTTATAGTGAAAAAAGATTTGATCTTTGTTCACAAATCCACAATAGGAATCAAAACACTTATTATTTTAAAACTTTGTTATTTTTATATTATCAATCATAAAAATAATTATTATATAAGTTAAGCGCGTGTGTATAAACAAGATTCTTAATCATAGAAATTTATTCTTACTTTAACATGAAGATTCTTAATTTGCAAATAGACTTTATTACAATACCATGACTCAATACCATGGTTTGCAATATTGCAATACCACATGCCCAAAAAACCATAACTCATTTCATGTGACACTTATTCATATGCCATGAAGGAGCATCAACCTCTAGGGGACCATTTTCTTAGACCCAAAAGGTTCATGAAATTTTCCAATAAAGAGATATTTTCTCCAATATAAATTTGCTCAAAATTAAGAAATTTTATGTAATTACATGTGTCTACATCCAAAAATAATATGGATGGTTAAGACTCTTAAATTATTTTGATAACTAAGAGTTTTAGGGCCAAATGGGCCTTTGTAATAATGAGAGGTGCCAAACTAAAATGTTAGGACAAATGTTCAAGTTTGTCTCGATTTGTTAGGATAATTTCCTCTATAGCAGGAAAGTACATGTAAAGTTAGAATTCAATGGCTAGGGGGTGCCTCTCGTACTAGAGTGACATAGAGGGCTCACGAAGGAGTTTGAAGTAGGAGAATTAGAGATTTTACAATTGGAGAGACAAAGATGTAGTAATAGAGATCGACTAGAATTGGTAGATCGAGCAGAAAATCCATGTCAAGTCTCTGTAGATACAATTTTTTTTTGTTAACAGGAAAAAATTTCATTTGATTCCTGTCTATGTATCATGGGTGAATTGGTGCCCTTGATAGTCACCTAGATTCCTTGCATAAACTTCTTGTGGTTGGATTCTTTGTTACCAAAGAAAATAACCAGTGAATGACAATAATGCTAGATACTAAGTTGACCATTGGTATTGTCAATATAGTGTTTGTTAGTGTCGGTATCTTCATCTTTCCATCAGTGATCAAATTCTCTTTTTGCATGCATTTTAGGTGTCGCATATGATCAGCTACATTCCATTAGGTCATGGATCAACGGATGGTAGTGATTCATTATCAAATTTCCCTCATGATCTTTACCTGCTGGCCTATTTTCACAAGTTTAGGTCATTTACAAATCATCTTTTGTTATTTCATTTGTAAAATCCATTTTTATGGTTTTAGGTCTCATTAGGTCTACGATTTGCCACCATAGTCTTGTAAAAGCTCAATAACGGTTAGCAGGCACATGAGGAGGTCTATTAAGGTCTCAATATCAAAACTTCAAATGATGATATACTTAATAAGTGATTTTTTCCTCAAAACCCTATTTTGAGGTAAAACAGAGTTTTTATTTTCTATGTATAAATATTTCATGTAATTTTAATTTTTCTATGTGTAATAAGTTTAGAGCTGCTACCCTTGGTCACCTTGCCAACTCTAGCCACTGCAAGCAAAAACACAAGCATCAATGCATCAGTTTGTCAAATGATTAAGAAAAGTTGATTTCAATGGAAAAACAAAGTTCAAAACCAAAAGTGACTTTAACATTAGAAAAGTGGGCTTAAGATGAGTGAAAAATTAAAGTCATTCATATTTAAAGTGAAAAAGGTCCTCTTCGTCATTTACTCTTGGAGAAAAAAAATCACGATTTGGGAGTCAAAGAGGCAAAAACCTTTTTTTTCAAGGCAACTTGGCTTGGCGCTATGCATCAAAGGTAGTGCACTATGCATCAGGCAGGCGATGCGCATCAGAGGCAGAACTGCAGTGTAAATTTGAACTGGTGTTGCGCATCAGGAGGGCGCTGCGCATCAGTCCAGTTTGGTCTAAATCATCCCAAATCATGCCATAACCCTAAAATTTGCCACATTTGCCTTCTACAAGTAAGTAATCATCCTCCTAAGGTTGAATTTGAGGTCACATTGATGTTTTTCATAAATCTTGCATGTGAAAATGAAACCCTAGTTTCTCTTCATTGTTTGCCATCCAATTGTGCAATTTTCATCCCATCTTCAAAACAACATCATCAAACCCGTTTTTACCCTTTATTTACCCTAATACACTTCATTCATCCCATTTTCCCATATCCCACTCCCCTAAAGCAATTATTTCCCTCACCAAATCCTAAACCCCTCACTAAACCCTAATTTCCCAAAATCATTCTCTTCACTCCCCAACATCAATTGGCAAGAGTAAAATCTCTGCATACTCATCACCATTGTCCTATTTCATCACCATTTTTCATCATACCTTCATCTCATCATTTTCCTAAGACAAGCACTATGGCAAGAAACAGTGACTCATGTTATGAGGAAGAAACACAAAGTGACAGTTCAGGAGACAAAAATGTACAACCTAGGAGACATGAGCCTATTAGTATTTCTGAACTTCTTGCTTTCCCTCTTGCCACCACTTGTTTTAGATACCAATCTTGCTTTGAATTTTGTGATCTAGTCGAGATGGTTAAGTATCATCATGAATTGGCTAGAGAATTTGTCATCAACATCGAGGACAATATGGTACAACTTTTTGGCATCAACTTCACTCTTTCACCAAACATTATTGCAGAAGAAACTAGGATGCCAGATGTGGGGGAAAGATGGTACAAAAGACAAAACATTAGTAAACAGAATTACGAACCCTACATTAAAGCCAAATATCATAGTCAATCGGGCAGGGTGTTTCCATTCAAGTTTTTGGAGGACCTGTATGTGACATTAATGAAACTCATCATTAAGTACTTCACATTTGAGGGAAGGTTCTCCAGACTCTATGCCTACCATTTCAAATTACTTATGAATTTTACTAGGGTTAGAATGATGAGTATACCATACTTCATTTGCAAAAACATAGAGAGGATGACTGTAATTGCAAAGAGAAAACAATACCCACAGCAGCTCAATAGCATTTATCACTTTGCTGTCATCAAAATTGTTGTTATGCATCAACTCACTCAGTTGGGAGTGCCATGAGAAACCTTCATTTCCCATGAGATTTTCAAGGGACCCCAAATGTTTGCAGAACCTCAAGAGGAAGCTGGACCTTTTGGGCAACAAAGAGAACATGAAAGCAAAATTGAAGAGGCTCACATTCCTATGTTTATAACTTATGAAAATGGGACAAGAAGACTTTTCGCAGCTACCAAACAAGTATTATCTCCACCAGGGGTGGAAGGGGTCTTGTTCTCTTAACGAGACAACATGAAAATGTTATCTTCACCTGGGGTGAAAGGGGCTTTGCCTTCTTCTTTAGCAGAGCAGGTACAGCATAGAGGAAGGATACCATTGCATGATGAAGGGCCTTCTGAAGTCCAAGACACAGATTTCATTTTAATTGAGGAAGAGGACACTGATTTTGGCTCCCAAAGATCAAGACTCAAGGATGAGATCATCAAGGAAAAAGAAGCTGAGATCCAAAGCCTATCACTTGATCTTGAGAGGGCTAAATGGATCATTAAATACCTTGAGCAATAGAACAAGCAATTGGAGGACAAACAAACAATTATGGAGCTACAAACCATCAAGGAAAACCAGCAAATAGCAAAAAGATGGAAAATCAAGCTGACTTCACTAGAGCAACAAATAGAGGCTGACCAAGAATCATGGCTAGAAAGAGTGAATGTCCACCTTCAGAAGCTTCTTGACAAGGCTAATAAGGATAAGAACATGTTTCGACACATGGCTTATCACTATTTGGCCCGGAACAAAATTTGCAGGAGAAGAATAAGAAGCCTAAAAGCCAAACTAGGGAGAGCCTTAAATACCAAAAAGGAGCAAGATAAACTTAGAATCTTGGATGAAGCTTCCTTGGCCCAAAAACGTAGTTGATAGTCTTGCTTCTTGCCAATTTTGAAGAATTTTGGAGAACTTTTTGTCATTTCCAAATTTTTAATTGTATGACACGGGAATTTTCCTCTAATGCGCAGCGCCACTGGCACTGCTCACTACGTTGGTAAGGAATTTTAAGGAATGGATTACATTTTTGGATTCCTCATGAAAAAATATGAAAACCTAGAAAATTTCATGAATTTTGGAGGAGATCTAGGTCACCTAAAGGGCAAAAAACACCTCAAAAATGCCCTCTCTGCCACTTTTTGGAACCACAGGAAGCAGTCTTGGGAGAACTGATTTTTGGAGTGGTAAATGGACACCAAATTCAAAATTTCCACTTTTCCTAGAAATTACATAGACAGACCTTTCCAACAACCAATCTTGGAGCAAATTTGGTGAAGGATAAGGCATCCAAAATCATCTTGGAAAATGCACTATGCATCAAGTAGATGGCACTGCACATTAGGCACAATTTTGTCAATTTTGCTCAAAACTCAAAATTTTCGCCTATTTTTCTCTCAGTTTGACTTTTTCTCTCTCATGGTCAAATTGATGATGTAAATTGATGTACTTTGATATAAAAATGATCTAAATTGACTTAAGGAGGTAGATACATCAGTTATAGGTGGTTTTGAACTCAATGAATCAGTTTCCATAGTTTTAGAGGCAAGTTGTTCCACTGCCTATTTTTTAGTTCCTAGCTTAGATCTTGCTGAAATAGCTCTTAGAGTCATGGATTCGACCCCTAATGGCTAGCATGGGTGGTTTGATGCCTATATATTGTACTTTCTTCGTCATTTTTCAAGGTTGAACTCTTGTGGATGCATTGAGCACTATTGTACATCACTTCTGTTGTTTCACAAGGAAATAAACCAGGGTTTTGCAGCATTTTGTGTGTTCTTGTGATAATTTGAAATAGCATTGTGTTCTTCTCTCTAATTCATTTGATTTATGTTTATGTGTGCCATCATTTCTCTCTTTCTACATAATTAAATGAATCAAGTTTGAAAGGTGTAATTCATTGGTATTTCAGTGCTCTACCTTCGGGTTTATTTAGTTCTATATGTTTTCTACTATTTAAAGAGGACTCATGACACTTGCATGCCCTCTCAAGCTCCTCACTAGTCTTTAGACTCACCATTACGCTCATTTCAAAGTACTAAAACACTTGCCTACCTCACCCCATAGAAACCTCTGCAAATCTGTGTTCATTTCCCGGACCCAAAGTTTCCTTCCCCATCTGATCCAACAACCCAACCATTAAATTCAATCAAACTCCTTTGAGGAAGCATACCTAGCCTAAAATTAGTTTTTATATCAGTCATCTCAAGCTTTCCTTGATAAATCTTCATTGAGATTGACAAGGGGAGAGCCCTCTCCCAACCTGGTAGGGCTAGCTACCAGGTTAAGTGTGGCTTGATGTTACCCTAGAACTGCCCTTTCTCAGCCTCAGGTAGATTTAGCCCTAACAGTGTCAACGCTAAATTCATTGAACTCAACTATTATAAGAGAGATATTGAGTATAGCGGAAGTGGTTTAATGGTTAAGTGGGGAGTTTGGTTTTATAGGTTTATTATAACTCACTTATTATAAGAAAGATATTGAATATAGCAAAAATGGGTCAATGATTAAATGGAGACATTTGATTCTACATGTTTGGTGGGCCAATTATGGTTAAAATTATATATTCATGTAACTCTTTCCAAGCCTAATTTATTTAGATGAAAAAAATTATTTAAATGAAAAAAGAAAAGATATTGGTAAATTTTACGGAAGAAAAAAAAGAGATATTGGTAAATTTTCATTTTAATTAAAGGAAGAACGTTGTTGGTACAACCTAAAACAATCCAATCAGCCCAGAAAGCGCAGTGAGATTTTGGTTTAATAGAGCACGTGTGTCAGATTGAAATCAAGGGTGCAGTGATTAGGGGGAACCTCTGGGGAGAGATCGAAGGAGAACACAGTCCGCCGTGCAAGGTAATTTGAAGGCAATGGTATGTGAAATGCTTAAAGTGCGGCTCCCCTGCCAGATCCCAAACTAGTCAATGATTTGATTCGATTGACAATGCACATTCGATGAGTGAAGCTTGAGGCATGGAATTTTAGTACAAGGTTCTAGAGGTAGAAACCTCATCTGAGACCAAATCAACTCGAACCATTGATCCCTAGGATTAATCAGAACAATTAAGATCCTGGGCCAATTAGAGTCCATCGGGCTCTAAGAAAGGTTGGTTTGTGACGTCCCATTTTGTTCTTCATAGCCATGGCTAGGCTCACCCAAACATTTCATCAAGTTCTAATGATATCTAGGCCCGGGGTCTCTAGTGATATTCTTAACCTTAGCCATCGATCCTTTCATTAGATTGTGCCCGTCGAAGGAGGCCACACTAGTGTCACGGTTGGTCATCGCTATATATGTGAACATGGGGGGTTGAGCCCTTATATTGAATTGTCTACGAGAAATATCCAAGCATTGGTCACCAATCGTGGGATCTCATCTTCCTACACTCACAGGGGCTTCTGTCAAGAAAATTTGTATTGATTATTAACCAACCTGAGACTGTCCAAGCACGCTAGTGATGTGGAAATATGAAAATGGAAGAGGCCACATAATGGGCAAAACAATATATGGATAGATGTAAAACATAACTGAAAAGGGTAGATGAATCTCTAGCCTCAGAATTTCAAAAGGGAGGATATCATCTTCCTACACTCACGGGGACTTATGTCAAGAAAAATTGTATTGACTATGAACCAACCTGAGACTGTCCAAGCACGCTAGTCATGTGGAAACATGAAAATGGCAAAGGTCACTTAATGGGCATAAAAATAGATGGATAGATGTAAAACATAGTTGAAAAAGGTAGACGGATGTCTAACCTGACAATTTAGAAAAGGACATTTTTGTTGTAAATATATCATACAAAATAAATATATAATTGTATTAAATAAAACTTAAAATTTTGATAGAAGTATTAAATATAAAAGTTGGATTATTCTATAATTATTTTTCTCAAAAATGTTAAAACTAAATTTGAAATATGGATACAAAATACAATGATATAAACCATCATAATCAATTAAGCTTTAAACTATAAATATAAAAACATTAAAGAAGCCTAAATGTCAAATTAAAATAATCTGATAAATAAGCCACCTCTAGATGCAAACACTTTCAATCTTGCTCAAGTGTATATTTATGCTGATAAGCATCTCTTCTTCGAAATAGTCAAGACAACCTTCATCTACCCTTTTTCCTTTGGGCTAACATGTGTCTCATGGTATGACATGTCAACATGTGTACTCCTCCATGAATTTTTATGCGAGTGGACTCCACATATTTTTATGGTGATAGAAACCTGCAACTTCTATCATCGTGGTCTCAGATTTTTCCGTCTAACATAGCCACCATAACCATCATCTATTCGCCCCCTCAGAAATGGTTTCTCTTGCTCTCTTTCTTCCTCTTCTCCCACAATTATGGTTCTGTCAGCATTTTTAGCTCAGGAGGGACTTCCAGTTGCCAAGGTGATGCTATAATTAATGAATTTCAACCCATATCAGATGTAGTCCAAGGAAGAATCTTGTATGTGGGGCTTCAAACCAATTGCTAGAGATTTATGGGATAGATTATTTTGCAAATGAGTACAGGAATATTAGCTCTGTCAGCCTCGAGCAATGTAAAAACTCGTGTTTGTTGAAATGTTCTTATGCTACTGCTTTCTTCAAGAATAACTCTAGAGGGTGTTACCATTATCAGGAGATCAAATACTTGAAACTAGTCTCGATCCATATCATTAGGGAATTTATTAGGGGTTTTCATTGTTTTCATGGTTTCTGCACTGGGATTTCTTGCACGAGATATAAAGTGAATATTAAAATGGTGAAGCAGAGGTCTGTAGAAGATGAATTTCTAGAGAATTTTCCAGGCTTTGCCCAAAGCTATACATACATGGAGCTGGAGGAGGCCACAAGAGGTTTAGTAGGCAACTTGGGGTTGGTGGGTTTTTAGTTTTGTTTGAATGACAACTTGTCGATGGAACAAAAGTTGCAATGAAGAAACTCGCTAATGCTGATATAGGGAATTTTCATTTCCATGCAGAGGTTGCAGCCTTGGAAGCATTAACCATGTAAATTTGGTGAGACTATTTGGGTTTTTCATTGATGGCAATTATAGATTGGTGGTGTATGAGTACATGAGCGATGTATATGTTGATCACTGGTTGTTTTGGTGCCCTTATGACAATAATCCTTCACCATATCTTGACTGGAGAAAGACATACAAGATCATCCATGATGTGGGTTGGGGATTGGCTCTCTTGCATGACAGATCCAAAGACAGGATTCTTCATTTTGATGTGAAACCTCAAAATATCTTGCTGGATGAGAATTTTGGAGCCAAACTTGCAGATTTTTGTTGGCCAAGTTAATGGATAGGGCTCAGAGCCAGGAATTTACTCATGTCAAGGGGACTCCTGTGCACTTAACTTCTAAATTGATTTTTCATGTCTGTCCCATAGACAAGAGTGATGTTTATAGTTTTGGCATGGTTTTGTTAGAAATAATTGGTGGGAGGAAGAATCTAGACCTCTCCGAGGAGGAGGAGATGGAGTTTTTTATTTCATGGGAAATTAGTGTCATTCAGGAAGGAAATATTAGGAATGTCATTGATCTGAATCTAGAGATTTGGTAGAATATGAGAGGGAACAGGTAGAAAGAGTTATCATAATTGCATTCTACTTTATTTAAGAGGATGCACAAGTGAGGCCTTCAATGAATAAAGTGATCATGATGTTGAAAGGACATAATAAAGTAGAAGATCCACCTCTTTACGTTTAGTTTTTTATGACAACCAGGGCTAGGATTTCTGCTCATCCATCATAGTGGGACAAAGAGGGCACATTAAGCAGTGTTGCCACCATCTCTGTCTCTTTATCTACAAGGTGAATGAAGATATTATTGGAGATCTGGACAATATTTACTTTGCCTCTGTTCTGTAGTTGTCCAATGATTTTTTCAACATGCTTCATAAATTTTCTTGTTGCATTCTTTCAGATAAATGCTAGTTGGCATAAAGATGCAAGTTTAAGGAAATTGTTATCCACATTCTTAACATTTATCATATAGTAGCCACCAGTGAAACTATATGGGAAGCATAACCCATTTTTTAGTTTCATGGAAAACCTAGTCCTTTTATTGATCCAATAAGATGCCATATTTATACTATAATGTTGATGGGTGCAACTAAATGGTTACCATAACCCATATTTTGGTTTCATGTATGGTTTGGTCTTTCTATGAAGTGAAGCATTCCAAATCGAATAACCACAATTCTTTTCAAATATATGGATATCCCGTGAAACATTATGTCCATAAGTGATGTCATATATGCTTAGATCAATCCAAATTAAAGCACATACTTGGTGACTCTATTACATTCTCAAAATGGACATATTGTATATAGCTTATAAAAACAATCAAGAATCACATAGCGAATTCTTTTTACTTAATTTGTAGTTAGTATGAAGCATGTTTTTCACAACAGAGAGGTGGTTTTTTAGTGAGATTTGAAAAGTAGTGTTGAAATATGGCACACTTACATTGGAAAAAACAAAGTAGCATCACCATGATATGTGTGACCACATGGTCAACAAAAGAGAAATATAGTGAAGCCAATATTTTCTAGGTCTGATTTTGAAAAAACTGGTTTGGTGGTTATTTGGAAATACTCAAGCCTAAAGAAAACAAATGCAATTATTATAGATAATGGAATTGTTATCTAGTTTCTTTAATGTAAAATGTAGTTACAATAGAGAATGTGTTTGCCTTGTTATTGAATGGTTTAGTTTGGAATGTGTGAATAAGGTAAGGTATTCTATTTAGGTACTTTTGATTACATCGTTTTAAGTCAAGTGGGTTTTGTGCAAATTCATCTTGAATGAACCATATTATATTTTTTTTCTTCTTGGACATTGTTTGAGTTGTTGGCCGAAACTAAAGGTTTTCACCATGGGTAGTCTCCAACACTAAATAAAAAGAAAATAATTCATGGTGCATATTTGGTATTCTCTTAAGAAAAACTTTAGTTGAATGATTGGATATTTCAAATTTTGGTCAAGTAGGAATTGGTTTCTGAAACAACCCATAGGAGGAAAGTGCTTTACAAGTAGCCCAACTAGAGCTTGGCAATGGTGATGAACATAAGAAAAATGGAGGATGTTGGAAAATTAACCCCAAAAAAGAAGGAATTAATCCCTCGTCAATTATGCCTTGGACAAAAAGATGAGGTGTTCATTCCTATTTATTTATGGAATTCTTGTGTTATTTCTGTTTTCAATCTATTAGGTACAAGAATGAATGGGAATAAGATGGTTATAGGAATGAATGGCATCTCTAAAGCAATCGAATAAGTGCTAAGTGGAGCTACTCAATTGCTCAGATTGCTTATCTAGAATGCTCAGAGTCTTGTGACAAACAATAAGGATGTAATAGAAGCATGGGAATTAGAGAAAATTGAAATGCTAAACAGTGTGGCCATGGCTAAAACTGAAGTGGCAAAGATGAAGAAGCAAACGGAAGAGGATGCAAAATCTAATGAGAAAGTAGTTGCAATGTTTCCCAACTAGGAGTAGAACTGGAAGAACGAAAAAACGAATCTAAAGCAACAAATTGGAGCTCTTATGAAAGACATTCAAGCTATCCAAGAGCACACACAAATGGCCACACTTAATGATGAGAACAATTTTTTTTCAAAATGTCTACTAAAGGAGTAGTGGATATCTAAGCTAAATGGAAAGATTGGTGAGAAATAGTTTCTAATGATGGATACAGTGGAAGTAGTTGAAGGAGAACGTCGAGGGAGAAATGAAATCCAACAAGAAATTTAGTAGAGTAGAGGCTATGGGTGAGGAGTTGAAAGAAAATCTCAATAAGGAAACAGAGGAACATGAAGCTGAATTTCAAAGACATAAAGCTTCTTTTATATACTTTGTATCAAATGAAAGGCAAATGAAATTTGAAATGCTTCAAGCCCTTAGACAAATTGAATCAGCCCAAAAAGAGTGCAAAATCATTCTAAATGAAAAGAAAGAAGCAAAAATTGTAAATCAAATCATTTCAATGTTGCCCATCCCATCCCATGAGCATGGTAACATCCAACCGTAATGGATAATCACGATGTGTGGAACACGCTTCACTTGTAAAATGCAAATGTGTCACCCACTTTCCATCACAAAAAGAAAATTGTGTAGACTAAAAAAACATAAATATTTACAATTATTTTATAACGGGTGATTTTTCAAATTGGCGAGATAAAAATATTATTAAAAAATTGTGACTTCTTTTTTAAGGTTTAACATTAAAAAAGGAAATTTTCAAGTTTAATTTTTTATATTATTATACTTTTCCAAAAAAAAATTATAATAATATTTGTATTAATTAAATAATAAAGTAAACTAAATTTATTTTTTAAAGATTAATTTTAATATTGAGAGGAGAAATTCTAAGAGTTAAACTAAATAAAAACTTAAATTTAAATATTTTGAAATTCATTACAAAATCATATTTTCTAGAAATGGAATATAAATATATTAAAGTTGGAGGCAAGATTAATATTTGCTTGATATGTGTTATCACTCAAACTTTCCTTAGAAGTTATTGAAAGAAAGAAAGCATCCAAGGTAACTACAAACAAACTTTTAGACTCGAGTGCTAGCCCACCTAAGTCTAGAGAGGGCTCTCTCTTTATGATTTAGCTATGTTTGAAAGGATTTTAGGCTAGTATTAATGTTCAATGAGGTTGTTTTGTTTGAGAGTGGTGGAGTTCTGAAACAAATGGGAAAACTACGCTTTTAGGCCATTGGGCTATGGAGTCAATCAGGGATAATTCACTGGATCATGTCAAATTGCTGACGTATGAGTTCAATAGGTAGGATAGCAAAATAAAAACAAACTTTGGGGCTTGAATGGATGATAGTTCTACTCAAAACTAGAGGGCAATCAAGAATCCTCAACTTAGGATTAGAAAGAGGAAAGGAAGATAGGTCAACTAGCAGAGGGCACTTAAGAATCCTATACCAAGGACTTATTAGAGAAAAACTATAGGGATAGAGGAGCAGTTAAGAATTCCTTTATCGAAATAGTTTAGAATAAAACATAGAAATGGTAGACTGTTGATAGCGGAGAGAAATGAAGCTAATTATGATACACTTTGACTATTTTACCATTTAGATTTAAGATGCTTGAAACATTGAAGCATATAGAAAGCACATAAAATCACAAGGATAGAATACTTATTTGTAATTATATTGCACGGGAATACGATGAAATGTCCTCAACTTTCATTCCTTTTCTAGCAAAAATCCAAATTTGAATACAAAAGATTTCTCAGCTTAATAGCATAGATTTACAGAGATGTTATAGGATCCACCCACAATACTTCGAATAGAGAAGTATTTGTAAAAAAATTACATCAAAATTATCTCATAATCACATGATATTTATTATAGGGAATACAAGATATCTTTTACAAAAAGATAGATACAGATGGAAAATTGATTGTTGTTGTCCCTTTATTTATGAATGAGCTGGAGGCTGAAACTCTTTGCTTACTTTTCCCTACTGATACTCTTTACCTATTCCTGATACTCTTTACCTGTTTACCAGACTTTACCTTAGTAAATATTTTCTATTTACCTTAGAGTTACCATAGTAATCTATAGGATACTGGTCATATTGGTCCACCATTCTTCATTTGGTATCTTCATCCCGATCAATTTCCTGTATATTTCATTAGTTTCAGTAAATTTAGCAAAATTGGGCTACAAGGTAAACAAGTGTTTCACTTCATGCTCAATGCAAAAAATATTTTCCAAACCATCATACAACACTTTTCCTGTAGGTAGTGCTTTCACTGTGGAAGAGCTGGCTTGATTTCTGGCTCGTTTGTGAAGTTTCTCAATGTAGTCATCATGAGTCATCAGCTTGTCATTTATGACTAGTGGGCTTGGAAGTCCTTTATTCCTTAGAATGTCATATGTTAACATAAAGTCATCTATGTCCTCTTCAATACTATAACATCTTTTTTCCATGTTAAGCATTAAGTTATTTTTAGTAATAACTTTCTTCATTTCAAGTATAGTACCAGTTCAATCCTAGATATCCCATTGTTCTAGCTGGTGCCTGCTTTTGGTATTTAAGAAGTTGATTAATTGGGTTGCCTCTTTAGTTTTCTCTCCCAATTCTCGCTTGGTCTTCTGTATAGCCTCTATTGCTATTTTAACTAACTTAGTTTGTTCAAAAATTATCTGGATAGAAGACCAAATATGATTGCTGGAACCAATGATATTGGTCCATAAAATCTCTCTAGTATCTCTCAAATGCTTTTCCAATGTTAAGTCCTTCTCTAATGTCTTGATTTTTTCAGTCATCCTTCTATTTTTTCTCTCTTCTTCAGTGTAATTAATCTTTGATAGCTCATATTTGTTTTCCAAGCTGGTAACCATTTCTTTTAGTTTCTTTATTTCAGTTGCTTGGATTTTCATTTCCTCCATGGACTTTATTATGTCCTATGTTTGAGCTGTTGAAGTTACTGCTGCTTCTGATGTACTTGTTGTTGTTGTTGGGTATTACAGTCTGAGGAATGGTGGTCAGCTCACCCTGTTTGGATTGCAAAGCTTTTTCTAGTTCTTGCTCTATTTATTTCAACTCTTCATTCAACTTAAGGACCAAGTCCATAATTTCTTCCTCGTTTTGTTTCTCAATTACTTCTGCAATTTGTGGATGTATGAGGGGAGGGAGTTTGAGTTGTTTCCTAAGTGAAGCAATGTCCTCGTTCTTTTTCTTTATCAATATTTCAACTACTTTAACATCTTTGGGATCATGTCCCATCTCAATCACCAGGTCTTCTAATGATTTTATCCTGGTGTCCTTAGCCTAAGAAGAGGATTTTTCCAACTGTAACTGCGTTGTAGTTTTACTCAGAGAATTCTGCAACTAATGTGTTGTGATGGCTTTACTGGTGAATGTAGAATAGACCATCTCACCCGTTTGCTTATGGAGCTCAATCTTATCAATTGGGTGGATGTCTTTGGCAAGAACTTCAAAATTTATTTTTATGTAATCAACCATGGACTTTGCCTGTTGTATTGTTGGCTTCAAAAAGCTCATCTGCATCTTTCCCTCTTTGGTGTCAAAGGCTAACATCAACCTTGTGTGATTTGTAGGAGCCATTTTTAGATATTTGGTATAGGTTTGAGCTTTGAGCTTCTCATTCCTAGCTGTAATCTCTTTGTACTTTTCTTTCAAATCCTGGCTCTGCTCTGAAGTTGTCCTTAGTGATGACACGTCTACACTGTGATACATGCTTAGTACATGTGTTTGAGAGGTAGATGGTGTCTCCCCTGCTACTGTTTTATGCACTGTGTCACTTCTTGTCTCTTCATATTCCTTCTTGGACAGAGGATTCAATCTCTTCCTCTTCACATCGACCTGGTCTAATGGCACTGTAGAGGGGCTAGCTTCATTCCTAATTATTTTTTGAATTCGCTCCTCATTAAGAGGAATCTGCAATATTAGAGGGTTGCACATGTTTGTATCAGTCTGGGTCAACTCCCCAGAAAAGCTCCGTGACCCTAAATCTTTTCCTTGTCCTGAAGTCTCTGGTTGTATTGATGTTTGTGCACTATGCTCTTGTGTTGGTCTCGTGAAGATTCTCCAGGCACCTGTACAAAGGAATCCAGATCAAGTCTTCTTTCCAAATATTTCATAATATTTTCTACTTCAACTTGTGTACTATCTTATTCTATAAGTGTTCCTTCCACCCGTTCATTTTGACTTGCATACTGTTCTATATTTGGAATTCGATGATGGATGTAGGGGGATAATTTATGCTTCTGCCTTCTATCATAGATGAAGCTATGAGGATCATAAGGCTAGATGAAACTCTTTTTCAATCTCAATCTCTAAAGGATTTCCTCTGCCTCTTTCCATACTTTTCTGTTGTTGCAAATAAATGGGCCTAGGTGATCCTTTATCCTTAGTTGAGCTTTCTTGTTAGTCTTCATAAACTGGATTTCATCAGAATTGATCACTTTCCTATAGTACTCCAGGGCAAATAATCACATGGGGAGGTATTTGGGTAATTTAAAGGGATGTAACTCACACCCATAAATTTAGATCTCGGTATGGTTCTGGTATAAGTATTAGTCCCCAACCTTGTATTTCTTGGATAACTAAAGAATTCTCTTAATATCATCACTTATTCTAGGAGGGGGACTTCCTCTGAACATGGTAGTTACTCGATGCACAAATTGAACAATAAAATATGTATAAGGATGGGGAGAAGAATGCGAATAATGAAAAATGGAAGTCCAGAAGATCACTGACCTAGGCTCCCTCTGGTGGCAAGCTTTTGTACAGAGAAAGGGAATTTATCAGTTTGGTAATAGAGGAAAAGATGATACAGGACTGAAGAATATTTTAATACTCTCTCTTTCTCTAATCTCATGAATTGGTCATGCATCTTATCAGTAATGAATGCAACATAGTCAAATTTGGCTGCAAGAGGTTGGCCAGGGGTGAAAATAGACATTAGGCAAAGGTTATTTCATCTACATACTCACTAGTGGTAAAACCCATAATGCAAGCAAACATGGTGACAATATCCTTGCCCAGACCAGTAAAGGCTCATGACATGTAACGAGGGGGGTCTTTTGATCTGTATTTTTCTTCAATGAAAGCTTGACTGACTTAGTTAATTTCGAAACTAGACAGCCTTGGTTTTCAAGTAAATCGGCAATGGAAAGGGGAGTGAGGTCCTCGGCAGGTTGTAATTGCAAAATTTCATTTACAGACTGAGTTGTAATGGTCAAAAGGACTTTCTGGTCAGGGGACATTACAACTCTCATATTGGGGTCATAGTTTGCATGGCATTGGTGGACAATATCTAGGAAAATATGGACAATGGGGAATTAATATTTAGGTAGGTTTGGTTCCCAAAGACCTATTTTATCAGCATTGTTCAAATAGTTGTCCCAATACTTGTAGTATAGCTTCAAGGAGGTTTCATCAAAAGTAAGGTCCTTGATTTGAAAATCTCTATTGGCCAAGGGAAGCTGGTCCAAATCCCTGTGGGTAGTAGTGATTGGCCTGACATTTAGGGAGACAGGAGCTTCCATCCTTGGTTCTTCTGTTTTCAAGGAAGAAAATTGGGTTTTTCAAGGTTTTTAGATGAAAATGTGCTTGGGGAAGCCTTGGGGCTAAGAAACAACTTAATTGTACTAGATTACTAGAGTTTAGAGTAATTTGGTCGAGGTTTTAGTACAAAAATAGGGTTTCTAAGAAGGAAATGCGGTAAATACCTAGTTATGATTGACTGAAGGGACAAATGGTTGTGGTGAATGCTTTGCTGGGTGTTCCCAATAGTTTGCAGTGGCCTAGAGTTTAGCAACTGATGGTGGTTGGTGGTTGGGAGTAAGTTGTTGGTCTGTACGTACACTGTGCATGCATGGAAGGCAGAAGTTTGTTTTCTCGGTAAAAAGGGAAAATAATGAGTATTTTTGTTTTATGCACAAAGTTAATGACTTTTGGTAGGTAAATGGGAAAACAGCAATTGGTGTCAACTAACCGATGGGACACTTTGTCATTTAGTGGAGGCAATAAGTGGGAGTGGTAATGGTTTTCATCGCACAACTTTTGAGAAGTTGGTGGTTTTGGCAGAGGGTTGGGCAATGCCAGAAATTGAATGACACATAGCATCGGTGGAAAGTCAAAACAGTTTGTATCAAGTGGTTAACATTTGACCAAAAAGCCTGCACGATATGAGTGAGAGTCGTCAGAATAGGGGAGGCAGATCATGCGATAGTCGACAGCGGCAAGTGTTAGGGAATCAATGGAGAGGGCTTGATGGCATAATCAACATAATTAAATGAATTTAATTATATCGGGGATGAATTGATTGCATGAATAAAGGATTAGTAACTTTAATGATATCAGGGGTGAATGTATTGGCGGAGAGGCTATTAATTAATCCAAGTGATTAATTAATTTCTTTTAAACACTTTGGGGGTTTTGGATCTTAATTAATCGTGGTTTGATTAATTAATCCAACTTAATTAACTTTATTATGGTTTACTTTTCAAACCATCGGGATGGGATATTTATTTATTTTGGGATTTTTATTAATAATACAGGAAAGGGTAATTTATATCGGGAGTTAAATAAATAATAAGGATTAAGAGTTAATATGACCATGGAAAAAGAAAATGTGCTAAGTAAACATTTCTGAAAATACATTCGTCATCCAACGTTATGACTTAGGCTAAAATGTGATTGAGGGGGTTTTTAATAAAGAACCATTTATTGTTCCTAAGTAAAAAAGTGATTTTACTTTGGGAAAAGTATTTGAAGGGAATGAATGAATTATGGAGGGGGTGAATTTTGATGAAGGGGCTTTTAGTACTTAGGCCTTACAAGTTAACGGGCCAAGGGTCTGGGCCCTCTAGAAGTCAGAGAAATACTCTAAGCCCCTTTAACTTTCAAGTTGTTGGTGCCTTTAGTACTTATGGGATATTAGTAAAATTTAGGGAAAAAAAGGGCGAGGAGGTTAATTAGTTTGACTTTTGTCTATGATGTAAATGTATTCATTGTCATCCATATCTTTAAGTGCTTCTTATGATGAAAGTATATGACTTGATATTTGGATAATCATTCATCATACATAATTCTGCAACCATTCATATACTTACCCACCTATACATCCTACCATTTTTTCTTCTTTTATTAGGGTGCACTTAAACTAGCAAACCCTTATCAAAACCTTTTTTTTTCTTTTACAATGGTATTCTAACTAAGTCTATCCTTATTACATGCAAGGGATCAGATTAAACTGTTGAGCTCCTTTTATTCACTCTACTTATCTACTTATTTGTGAAGATTAAACAGTTTGGTAAGATTTTATTCTCTATCTCTAAGCATGAAATTCAAAACATGGAATAACCAAGATTAAACTGTTTCGTTACCATGGATTGTGGCATAAGTAACAAGTTGCACACAATCATTTATACAAAAAGTGAAATAATAGTGGCATTTTGACTAGCACACTTTCATGGTCTTTTTATTTTTCTTGGGGTTCATTTTTTAATTTTTTTGAACTTTTCATTCTTTTTGTCCTTTTATTCTTTTTCTAGGACATACCCTCTTTACATTTTTTAGTTTTTTTATTTTTTAAAAATATGGAAAACATTTGCAACAAGCAAAGGTATGTACATATTTCAGAGCTAAACCAAGTCAATCATGATATATGACACATATTGGTGTAGGAACATAACAATATTTATTTGGTAGCTATTGAGAATTGAGCATTATTGGTGATTCCTAGGTGCAATACAGTTTGGAATGGAGAGCATTAGCATTGGATAAGTAATTGTTATACAATAGGTCCTTTTACTCTTCAATCAATTTGTTAGTACATTCTTAGAAAAGTTAAATGATTCTTAAAATTGTCTACCTATCAATAACATTTGGATTGAATCAAACTCATAAATAACACGCCAAGATATAAGTTACCGTACAAAATATTTAACTTTAGGCTCTTTGCCATTAGATATAAACATATAATTTAAAAATAATTAAAAAAATACACTAAAAAGCCTTAAATTTAATATATTAATTATTATTTTCTATATAATTATAGAAATATTAAAAATACACTAAAAAAATTAAATTTAATATATCAATTATTATTTAATTGATTACTAAAACTAAAATACAATTTCTTCAATTCAAAAATCCTATAGGTTTCTCATTGCACTAAACTCAGTGAAAAAAAGAGAGGAAGTAGGTCACAAGAGCAGCCAGGGCTGAAGCCGCCACTTCGAATCAAAGTATATTCATACCTTGGTAAATCAGTAACTGATCAAGGTTATTTTAGTGAAGCACCGTCAAAAACGTAAGCCAAGTATTGGTAAAGGGCATTTATCTTTGTAAATTCATCATAATTTGGGTTAATATGTAATTTTATTGGAATAAATCTCATAAAACCCAAGTGGTGGAATGGATAAGTGGAATTTGTAATAATTACATCGTAAGGTGATTTTCTTTGAAATGAATTCCCCTAGCGTCCCCCGTGTCTTATTCTGCATTGTGGATTTTTGTGTTAGACGACTGAAAGAATTTTCATCGTTGATCCGCAACCGAAATTAAGTTAATAAATAATGGAAAAAAATTGGTTTAGAATTATCATGTATTCATCTCTCTATGGTAAGACACTCGTTGTAGTAAAACCCTATACCTCTATTAAAGACTGAAGGTCTGCTGGAGAAGAGAGAATTCAAGATTCAACATCTGTTGCAGTAAAACCCTCTCCCTCAGTTAAAGACTCAAGGTCTGCAAATGGTTGCGAAAAGATTCTGAATCATGTTGAGGCTGAGTGGCAAAGGTGTGAGAAAATGGACAAAGCATCACAGTTTTATATCAAATACCTTTGTTCCAAGCTCCAAGATTTGGAGAACAGGTTGAATAGTAGCGTAACTAACTAATACATTATAGGCTATAGTACATTGCATTTCTTATGAGGTAAGACAACATGGGATGTCTACTGGAACATAGATCAAAAGCGTCGTGCTTGTTTGGGGACTATGGGGACTTTTGGTTATAACATTTCCGAACTTGCAAAGTTTTTATGCTATTGTAGCGATGGCTCCACATAGCTTGACAAATGCCTCAGAAGTGGTAGGTTTCCCAACGCGTGTAAAATTATGATTACAAACCTCAGCACCTGAATTTTTCTCTCAATATATTAAAATATCATCCATTCTACCATCAAGCTTGAATTTGTATATGTGTGTACAGTTAGCTATACATTCTCAAATATGAGGATCTTTGTTGTTACTAATAAATACTTGTCATGGTGGCGTTACAGGTGAAAGGAAGAACGCCACTATGATTGGTATTTGTTACATGTGATTTCTTCATATTCTTACATCACTGTGAATAATATCTGGTTACTATGAATTCTTTCATTGTAGTTAGACAAAAATCACATTGATATCAATCTCTTTATTCAACTGCAGGTTGCTCCTTTGGGGAAATTGCATTAGCAACAATATTTGTATTGTTCTTGACGTGTTATGCAAAGGTGAAAGACTTTCTGGTAGCTCTAGTTTAGTGGTGGAGAAATTATTGAAGGAATATGCTCATGAAATGCCGACAAGAGACTCACACTCTCACCTCAAGAAGATTAGAAACAACTTTAGAGAAAAGTTGGGAGAAGGAGGTTATGGTATGGTGTATAAAAGAAAGCTTCAAAATGGTTAAGTTTTAATAGCACACAAATATATTTCAATTTTGAATGAACCAAGATCATGTATATTCATTTACATGTAGAACACGAGCGTAAGTGAAATACCATATCAAAAGTGGGAGGAGGAAAAATATATGAGGAGAGACAAGGATTAGAGTTTGTGTTCATTTTACTTGGACATAAGTTGGCAAAGTGAACAAATTTTCAACAATCTTGAGTGAGGGTTGAAGAATGAAGGCAAGGGAGTTCATGTACCTATGATTTCATACCCAAAATGAGGTTCACTTTGAAAAATCTAGGCCAAATAAATATTTTGGAATGAAGTTCGAAGGAATCTTGGTATTGGACACATTTTTGTTTTAGTGTGAGGGAAGATAGAGTCAAATCCCCCCCTTGGGTAATCCACAAGTCATGGGATTTCGCTAGTTATTCTCCACCACTTGATTAAATTGGTGAGTCAAGGACCATTGCACTACCCCCATGTCTCGGCTGATGTAAGGGACCTCTATAGTGGCATTGGGATATTGAATATAATTAATATGTGATCACAAGGTGGACATAAATTAGGAGCCAAGTGAGGAGAGTCATCATAGGAATTGGTTCCATGAAATAAAAAGGGAATCGAGGGCTAAGTAGTGAACTCTTCTCTCTAAGGATTAATTACATATTATTTTTACCCATTGTACATATCAGATGATGACATAGTTGAAACTTGTAATTAAAAAAATAACAATTAGTAGAAGAAGACAAGGGCAACAGACCCATTTTGTAATGTTCCAATATTGATGGAATCAAGTAGTGTTCCAATATTGATGGTATCAAAAAGCAATTAAGCCAGGTTCATGGTTTCTCCTATATTCGATGCAATCATCATTCCGAGGTGCAAAATCAATAGCTAGAAACAATGTTTTTTACTTGAGATGAACTTGGAAACCACTTTTGATGATTTTTCATTTAAAATTTTAGATTTTTATTGTATTGCAACTGAAGTTGGTTTTGTTATTCATATCAGTAATCCAATTTTTGTAGATTAAAATAAATGATAGAAGTTGATAGCCTTTTTCTTGTAAATTAAATACTCTTTTTCTCTGATTATCACCATATACTACACAGTTAAGACTCTTTGGTGACTAGTAGGCGTGTTGTAACCAAATCTACCTTGCTATTCTTTCAACTTTGGGAAGAGTTTCATAAATCAACATGTAAAGTAAAACCTCTTCAACTACAATTGATTGTGTAGTGCATGCGAAAAACGTAGAGACAACATAGAGATAGGGTTCGACAAACTAATCCTTGTTGAATCATCACATGGATACCTATGAGATTTTTTCCAAAATAGTACAAATATCCTAAAAGTAATTAACAACCAATAAAATAATCACAACATCACATGGATACCTATGAGATTTTTTCCACAATAGCATTTTCTGTGTGGGAAGTGCATTATGTAGTTCTAGTGTTAAGTTTTAATAGCACACAAAAAAATACTCTTGATTTAATGTTTGTTTCTAATTTTAATATATGTCTAATATGTTATACTTGGTTTACTAGGTTCAGTTTCATAGTCTACATTTATACCTAGTTCCTATTAGGATACATTTTATCCTAGGATTTTCTTAAAATAAGGTTCATTAAACTCTCAATTTAAATATGATTGCATACTCCAACTTCCTATTTTTAAGATGATAATGGAGTGTCTATTTATATTATAGTTTTTGGAGTTGTTTTAATTTTCATAACACTGATTTTTTTAAGATGATAATGGAGTGTCCGTTTATATTATACTTTTTGGAGTTGTTTTAATTTTAATAATATTGATTTTTTATTTATGTAAATGAGAATTGATTCTATTTATAAATTAAAATTAGCTATATTTTATATTATCTTAATATTTTTTATCTTTTAATTTTTTATCACAATATAGCAATAAGCTTTATACAAACAAGCTCATCTATATTTCATGGTATTTTTTAATTAATGTTATACTTTTAATTAATGAATATCGATTTAAAATATTTGTATGAAGACATTTCAAACTACAAAATGATTATGAAAGTTTATGTTATTGATTTTGAAGTACCAAAGTTTATGTTATTAGAGGCAAAATAAAGAATGAAGAAGTAATGGAAATGGTGAGGTGTATCTCATAGGTGACACTTTGCTCATGCTGAAGACTTCACACACACACTCTTACATTCATTAGAACATATGATTAGATTTAAAGGAATACAATATAATTTAATTATTTCATCAAATTCCTAAAAAAACAAGGACTAAAAACTAACTAATATAATGAATCTCAACAATATATTAACAAAACCTAAATAATGACTAAAAATTATAATAATGTCTATTTCTAGAATCTCTCCATTATTTCGCTATCATTACCCCTTAATGGAGAAATATGTTATGCGATACCTAAGACTCTAACTATTATAAATACAAGAGCTTTTTGACTTTTGAAGAAGAGATATAAGTGATCTGAAATTCGTATAAAAAGGAGATAGTGCAAAGATGTCTAACTATATGCGTCAACGTCACAATGAAGGAGTCACTACAGTGTAGGAGCTGAAAAGTGTAGTATGATGATATAGGATCCAAAAAGTGCAGGATGATGATATGTATTCTAGGAGACAAAAAGTAGAGGATGATATGTAATGCAGGAGCCAAAAATTATAGGACGAAGAACTTAAACCAAGGACTATAGAAGAAGGAGGAAAGGGATGACTTGATGGTTTGGAGTGAGAAAGGTATTTTGTCTATAGGGTCTAGGATTATCTCGTCTTGATTTACTAGTGGAAGAGTTGGACTGGGATTTCCCCTAGATAGGGCTTTTTCACTGGCTTAGTGTCTACATCTTGTGTCCCTTATCTTTATATTCATTGTTTGGCATTTTTCTTCATGAAAGGAACATAATAAATAGAAAGAAGAACTAATAAGAAGAAAAGAGAAATCACAAGAAAATGTCAGAATCTAAGAGAAATCTACCTAAAGAACCAAATTTATATAATTCCTTAGATTTCTCAACATGGTACCAGAGCTTACGGCATTGACATAAGGGCAGTAAGAAGGTCAAGTAGGCTTCATGAAAAGAAAGAAAGGGACAATTTCATAGGACCGAACAGCTGAAGGAAACATAAATTGAGTTATTGGCATATTTAGTTAGCTCCTTCTACTACCACTAGACTACTAACCCGTGATAATAATCCGAGAATCTTTGGAGAGCCTAAAGTCAAAAAGATCAAATAAATAGCGCTAACTAGGTGGAATATCTTGAAGGAAAAATCACAATCTTCTACAAAAGGGATAAAGTCCAAAATAATAATTTAAATGGTGTTGAAATTCTGAGCGGACCTAAACAAAATTTGGAACCATGGGAATATTGGTGGATAAACAAACTTCATGTATAAGGACCAGTATTTGTCCTATTAACCAACGAAGTGTTTCAAAGATAGGTCGAATTAGTTAAATGAGTTATAGGCCTAGTTGGAAGACTTAATGAGTAGATAAAGACACATAAAAAGGGAGTCGATAGTCTTTCTATAAACCTGGGCATATGTACATGTTGAAGACATGAATTGTAGCCTTTGCCGTCTAATGAAAATTCAAATATTTGTACAGTAAAAACTGCAGTCCTATAATCTTAAACAGTAAGAAAACATGAGGAAAAAGCAAAAATTCCTATAATAATATATACAAAAATCGAGTTTGAACAGTCCCATTTGAAGAGGACTTTTGGAGATATAAATTAGTGCTTTAACAAAGAGGAACCTATTCAAAAGGGCATATAATCAGTGGTTGAGAATATTATATCAATATCTTGGAAGCCCTATGATCCAGATGAATATTGGTGCTTGCCCACCTATTCCACTTGGACCCCCACCATTGTTTCTTTCAGTCATTCAGTTTCCTTTTTTTTTTTTGTGATGTTGTGGTTCACAGACACCCTCATCAAAGGGTGACATTACATCCATGGAAAAATCTGGGTTGATCAACCCCAAAGGGAATCTAGCCCCGTGGCCCATTAGCAAGGCCTGACCCCAAGGGCTTCGGGGAGATTGGACCCTGTGACCTCCCGATGGCAAGGCACTGATTTTGACCAACTCAGCTAACCCTTGGGGCTTCGTCATTTAATTTCCTTAATTGTACGACAATTTACTATTTTTGGAAACTTTTTAGGACTAGAACTTTCAATGCCATTTTGCGTCCCTAAATGACTTTTTTTTTGGAACAACCACCATGTGAATAAGAATTTGGAACTCAGTATGTGCTGTCAACAATTATAATCCTCACATAGATATTTCTAACAAGGTATCATCTGCATCAAACATAGATCGTATGCCAAAATTATGATCCCGCGAAGTGGATGTACCAACTTACCCCAACGGGGCTCATAGTTTGTTGTTTCATCTCCTATTGTTAGGATTTTCGATGTTTAGGGTTTTCCATTGTTTCTCAATAATAAATAGGCTTTGAATCCTCATTGTAACATAATTCAAAGGCATGTAGATGCCACATCTCTTCTCGGACATTAGCTACCATCGCCCGAGATAGTCTTATTTCCATTATGTTTGTAATCATATTTTAGTATTTGATAATAATGAAATGTTGTATAAATTTCAAGCTTCATAGAATAACCACATTGTGTGTCACTGTCTTTTAAATCAATAGTTGGTCAAATGAAAATTCACCATCTAATTGATTTTCAATTTAAAGCAAATTAAAGTGAATGGGGCTTTAGATTTAGTTATATGATTTTTATTTATTTTTTAATGAAGATTATAAAATTTCATATTTATTGTCGTATGAGAAGAAGTTTTTTTTAAGAAGAGGTGTAATTTCTTTTGCTAACTAGATTTATGACATTTTTTTTTTTTTTTTTTTTCAGTGGTCTACTATAAATAAAATAATTTTGTTTATAATTTTGTATTAATTTTAGAGCTAGAAAGATTTAAAAGACAAAAAATTCTTATTACGTAAATAAGTTATTGCCCATTTTTGTTTTATGTTTTATAATTTTGTATCAATTTTAGAGCTAGAAAGATTTAAAAGCCAAAAAAATCTTCTTAGTTAAATAATTTATTGCCCATTTTTGTTTTATGTTTTATAATTTTGTATTAATTTTATAGCCATAAAGTTTTAAAAGTTAAAAATTCCTCATTATGTAAATAAGTTATTTATAATTTTTCTTTTATGTTTTTTCACTTCATTATGACATTATGCAACCTCCAACTAAGAGAAAGCTAGTGAATGTGTAGCATTTTCTATGTGGGAAGTGCATTATGTAGCTCTAGTGTTAAGTTTTAATAGCACACAAAAAAATACTCTTCATTTAATGTCTGTTTAGTCTCTTCTTATTTTAAAATATGTCTAATATGTTATACTTGGTTTACTAGGTTTAGTTTCATAGTCTACATTTATACCTAGCTCCCTTTAGGATACATTTTATCCTAGGCTTTTCTTAAAAGAAGGTTCATTAAACTCTCAATTTAAATATGATTGTATACTCCAACTTCCTAGTTGTAATAATCAATGGTTTACATGGATCATGTTAGAAAATTATATATTACGGAGCAATGGAACACATAAATTATTGCAGAAATATAAACAAAGAAAACTCACAAAACAAGAGAGACACAGCTATATGTGGTTCACCCAGTTTGGGCTACGTCCACCCCGAACAGCCAGTCCTTCCTTTCTATTATCCAGCAAAATGAAGAGATACAACCTACAACAAATCCGCTGTAATATCCTCTGTTTCTCTCACAGTCTCACCTCTATGTTTCTCGCTCACCGAATACACATCTCTCACAGCCTCAAATACAATGCCCTCATATAAAGAGAGGGGTTTTCTTCTACGGCAAAAAACCCTAAACTAAACATAAGTTCTACCGTCAGATCATCCGCCTAATGAACGGCCCAGATTGACTAGAAATTACTATACTTTTACAAGGCAATTTTACAGCTGTTTTTAGCTTTGGGGGCACTTCCCCGAAACCCCCCGCCAACGGGGGGCTCCCAAAAGTCGTTTCCGCCCCCCCTGGACCCCCCACGACAGCAATTATTTTACGGGCGGCGTTGCCGCCCCATTTTGAACTGGGGTCCAATATGTCGGTACTATAGAAGATAATCAGGCTCCACACCCAACAGATCGACCCCAATAAATTATTTGAATGGAATGGTTTTGATGATAGATTTTATAGTCTTTAGAAATATACTTGAATACCAACCAAAATAAAGGAGGGGATTGGGATAAATTAATATAAAGTCAAATATGTTAAAGAAAAACCTTAACAAAACCATAAAACCTTAAAAGATGATATAAAGTTTTTGTATCATCATCTTTCTTCTCTAAAGTGAATCCTAATAACTAGAATGCAATTTTGAGTATCCTTACCTTTTCTTTCACATGTAGAAACCTAACATCTAGAAGGAAACTTTGGAAATATTGAGAACATAACATCAAAATAAAGTAAGTATAAATGGTTGGAATTTATCATTATATTTCTTCTAACTAAAATATGACATAATACTTGTTATTTTTCAAAATCAATAAAAATATTAAACAAAAATTTAACATAATGTAAGTGATTTCTCTTTATCTTATAGCTTTGAATGACATTTTGTTTACTAATTTTTATCTTCAATTTTTTTTTTATATATCATGATTCTTCTTGAAATTATGCCTTACGGTGTTTCCTTTACAACATCTGGTGCAATTGCTAGTAATACTTTGAACTATTTAATTTAAACAAATGCTATGTATGTATTCAAAAAATTATTGTATAAAAAGATTCTTTATTTCACCAAGAAAAGGTCTCATAACTCAATTGTTGGTATAACCTTCGCATGCAATTAAAATTAAAAATAAATAATAATGGTTTAAATTTAAAATATTATTATAATTATAAATTATATCTATTTTTTTAACATTGTATAATTAAAGTTTATGTTAAAATTTTAGATGTGTATTTTTTTCATCATTTAATTTTATATTATATATTAATTTTTTCATATTAAATAATAATAATTTAAGAATATATTATAATAATTACAGATAGAATTTTTTCTCAACAAACACCCTTTTAATTATTTATCATAATATTATATGATAGGTTGATTTAATTATTTATCATTGTAATGTTATATGACATATTGATTTCCTAGTAAGTATATAAAATAATTTTAACATAGTATTTCTTTTATTTAAGATGATTATACATGTATACAAAAAAATGGTTGAGGATGGTGTTTCATAGCATATTAGTGGCCATGCAACAATCTATTAACTTGGAGGGATGGTGGCGTAAAATATGAAATGTAGGATATACATAGGAAGGATGGGGTGAAAGAAAGAGAGTGATGTGGAGGAGGAGAAAGGGGCAAGATGGAGAGAGCGGATGAGAAAAATGTTTATGTGTGTGTATATATATATATATATATATATATATATATATATATATATATATATATATATAGAGAGAGAGAGAGAGAGAGAGAGAGAGAGAGAGAGAGAGAGAGAAGATCATTATGAAGCAAAGCAAAGCAAAGCAAGGGATAACATGAATTTTACTCCCAACTGCCACTCTAGGGAATTATAAAACTCAACTATCCCCATCTATGTTTTATTACACGCATAATTATCTCCATAAAAATATCCACAATATCTCATAAAATTCATGCCTAAACCTTTCCATAGATCTCTCAAGATATAATCATCTATAAGATCTCTCATTTGTCTCCATCTATTTTTCCTATGTATACATATATAATTAGTCTACGTCATCATATTATTTTATTGAACATTACAAATGAGAAATATTCATTAAATTGGTCCTTTTCTTTCTTCCAGGGTCTTTGATATTTGTTCTCATTTTTGGCATTCTTCCTTATTTTACATTCTTTATTTGTACGCAAAACCATAAACATTATTAAAGTCCATATAAAAGAATCATCATCCACCAATTATCTAAGATATTATTTACTATATAGGGTTCATCCATAATTTTCCATCACGTGTATGCATACTTATACCTATTATTCCCCAATCTCATCATCAATCACCATCTCATTGTAGCTTTTTTGCTTTCACATAACCATGCTCTGAATGCTCTTGTGTCAAAGTCCCAAGGAACAAAATTTATTATCGGCTCATCCATGTGTTCCTTGTCTCTTTCAAACCTTTGTTTCATAGCTTGCAAATTAGTATATCACATATTCAACTATCATTATGCTCCTACACAAATCCCTTTTTCATCCCTTTTTCATGACTTGAAATATACCTATCTACCTCCTCAATCTACAAGCAGTTGACTACCTTAAATTGGTGATTTTTGTCTGAATGAATGTAACATTCCTATGTTCACTCCTTAGTTAATTGTAATTAATTTGACATTATATTACTTGTTTCGACATGGATGTGATAGTATTAAACAAAAACGATCTTGATAAATCTAGGAACAATGTCCTCACTTGCATTACTCTATCACACCTTCAACTATCATTATGCTCCTATAAACATCCCTTTTTCATGACTTGAAATATACCTATCTACCTCCTCACGAAGATCTGTATATATCTACCAGTAACGGACAACCTTAAATTGGAGATTCTCCATATGAATGAAAGTAACATTCCTATGTTCACTCCATAGTATGAATGAATGTAATATTCCTATGTTCACTCCTCAGTGTGAATGAATGTAACATTCCTATGTTCACTCCTGAATTAATTGTAATTAATTGACATTATATTACATGTTTCGACATGGATGGAACAATGTCCTAACTTGCATTAGTCTACCAGATCTTCAAATCCCTTTTTCATGACTTGAAATATACTTATCTACCTCCTCAGGAAGATTTGTATATCTACTGACACTTGACTACCATAAATTGGTGATTCTTTGACTACCATAAATTGGTGATTCTTTGTTATAACGTTCCTACGTTCACTACTCAGTTAATTGTAATTAATTTGACATTATATTACCTATTTTGACATAAATGTGTTAATATTGACACAAAAATAATCTTGATAAATCTAAGAACAATGTCTTAACTTACATTAATCTATCACATCTTCCATTATCATTATACTTCTACACAAATCCCTTTTTCATGACTTCAAATATACCTATCTACCTCGTGAAGAACCAGCATTAACTAGCTTAAATTGGTGATTCTCCGTATAAATGAATATAACATTTCCTATATTCACTCTTCAGTTAACTGTAATTAATTTGACGTTATATTACCTATTTAGACATGGATGTGTCATTATTGAAAAAAAGCAATTTGATAAATCTAAGAATAATGTCTAAATAATAGAAATATTAGATTAATTATATGCAAGGTATTACTCTATGGTATTTGCCTAAACAGATTTGGCCAATCATATCCTTCGATTTTCGTCTTCTTCCATCGAATCAAATTTTACCACGTTGCAGGATCTCATGACTCTCGGATTGGTGCCGCAAATTTTCCCCTACGGTATTTTGGAGTTCAACACGCTCAACAAACCTTCGCAAGAAGCGTAGATCAGCTTTTACAACTCTAGCTGTAATTGCACCATTATCGGCTTCACCTTCTCTAACGACAGACTGTTGCTCGAGTACCGATAAGATGGAAATCCGACATGAGAGTGCACCTGACCGGCCCCGGAGACGTCTTATTTCTCGCAACCAGATTGGGCGTCCGCCTGTTGCAAGCCTAAGCAAGGTCTAAGATGTAATTCCGGCCATACATTGGTGGAGGTGCTCCAAGCGATTCTGTGTGGCTCCAAGCGATTCACGGATCGAATCCACTGCATGTCAACATACATTAAATGAAAGCCCGTGCGCACTCCAGAGCGTTGCAGAGAAGTCAGTGAAATACTCCCATGCCGAAGAGGAGCAACAGTGACTGTAAAAGAACCGTTGATCACATGGAAAAGTTTCATAAATTCCATACGAAATTTATCGTCTGTTCATTGAGCGAACACTAAATTATTTATTACACTAACCATTTTTCCTTCTGCATGGACATCAACATGGCAATTTTTTACAATTTACAAATGGGTGTTCTGGAAAAAAAAATTCATTTCACTTGAAAATTGTCGGTTATTTTTATTATTATTATTACAATGTTTTCTTTGTTTTATAACATTAAAAAATAATAATGTTAGAAGTGTATTTCAAATTTATTATTATTATTATTTTGCTTTTATAACATTTTAAAATTATTCATGTTTAAAGTGTATTTTAAAAACAATTAAGTTTTAAAAACATATAACAATAAATTTTTTTTCTTAAAGACCATTAAATTAATTAATTTTAAGTAATGTAGTTTTTGAATAACAATAATAAGTCAACTTACATTTAAATATAATAACTAATGATAATTATTCTGACCACTACTACTTTAACGATTTAATTATAATAAATTTTCCTATTTATTAAAAAATCTCTATATAAAAAAATATAAATACTTCACCTTTTCTCAAAACTATCAACAAGATCAACATGCTATCCATCAGATCAAGAAGATGTCATTAAAAATCCAATTCACCAACACGCTACCAACCTCCTTTCTTACAATCTTCTAAGCAGTGTAGCCTCTTCACTCGCTTGATAAGTAAAATTGAATTATATAAGTTTTAAAAATTAGTAAGTAGTTTTCCTATAATGGTTCCTCAAGTTCTTCTTCGTTGCAATGATAGAGTGAAGTCTGAAATAATGGCTACTTCGCTGGATCTGGGCTACGTAGGAATGATTATCATTTCCAGAGTTTCTCTGGATGAAGGAATGAATCCTTATGTCTTTGTAGCTTACAAGGAAGTTGTTGCAACAATGTTCATCGCTTCATTTGCTTATTTTTTAATAATATCGAGTGCAATGTGATGAATATTGAACCTTCTATTATATAAAATATATAGTTTGTAACTTTGTAGTTCATTGCTTGAAATTATACGTTTTATTGGGGGTGCATTCCCATGCTTTGTAGAAACAATCGTCCTCTAATTACCTGCGCCACCTTCTGTAATATTTTTATGTTTGCAATTTCTGGGTGAGTGGTTAGTTAAATTGTGGCAAATATTTATGTTCAGGTAATAAGTTAATGTTTGGTTTATTATTTTGGAAAATAAATTTATGGATTATAATATTATTTTTATTCAAGTAAGAATTTATGGATTATAATATTATTTTTATTCAAGTAAGAACGGAGAGAAAGAAAGGTAGTAAATTATATTGCTTTTTATCACGATTATACATGATAGGATATTCCCAAAATTTGATGGACAATAGAGAGGTTAAATTATTAACTCCTTGCTATTAATTAGATTTCTAGATATTTTTAAAATTTAAATTAAATAAGTTTAATATTGATTAAATTACTATATGTTGTTTAATATTTGCCATTAATTTTTTTTATATAACTACAACTTTAATAACTCTTTATTATTATTATCATAATATTGATGACGTCAAATTTTGATTTTTCCAACCAAATCATTATTTTCTTTTATAATATTAAACATAATTCTTATTTTCAGCATGGCCACAACATGTGGGTATTCATACTAATTCTCAACCTCAAGGGTATACATTTTGATTATGTATAAATCAAATTTCACAGTACAATGTATATACCCTCACATTTAGAGTATATAACTAAAATCACAATGCGTTAGATTGAATAAGTTTGACAGATCTAGTAGCTCACATTTTTATTTGATAGAAAATGATAGTCATTCTCTGTTAAAAAATACCTTTTGCAGGCTTCTACACAACAAAATACCTTAAACACTTTTAAGAGAAAAAATAATTAAATATTTGTAGTGGTTTTCTTTGCAATTTTCTTTTTGTTCAGAATTGAAAAAGTTGATATGAAGAGCAAGTATGGAAATTTTAAAGTTGTGAGTGTCATTTTGTGGGTCGGTGGTGCAATGATTATGACTTTCTGTGAGGTCATATAGTCATCACAAATCCTAATAGCCTTGGACGCAACACATGGATGTTAGCACCATAATATGGCTTGTGGGCTAATTATTTTTGTCTAAATGGGTTATTTTTCAAGTGTTTATCTCTCTTTTTGAACTTATGTACATAAAGAGATAGAAGATATAGTCCTCATAAATCCCAATAGCGTTGGACTCAACACACAGATGTTAGGGGCCATAATATTACTTGTGGGCTATTCATTTTTGTCTAGATGGGTTGTTTTTCAGGTGTTTATCCTTCTCCTTAAACTTATGTACATAAAAAGATAGAAAAAAAATCATTCTAATATAGAGTAGACATATTGTCTAATATTTTGATCACAAGAACCAATGGTTTGGAAATATCCAACTCAAGTGCCATTAACTACAATTATGTTGTTCCTTGTTGTAAAGAACTATGTTGTCCAGTTTAGTGGCTTTAATCTTGAAGCCAGAAACCTGTGCTTGGAGCTAAAGTGAGACTTTCAACTTCTAAGCATTATGTACTGTGTGAGGGTATAATATTTGGAATTATTTCTTAAACATATTTTCCTTTGATTATTTGAAAAACTGATAAAAAAAATTGGTTTCAAATCATGAGTTCATATTGGTGCAAGGACTCTTCTCCATTTGTGGATTGTACAATTTTATTGTATCGGTTTAAAGGGCCCAATTGCAATGTTTCATCCCACAACAACATTATTGGTTACAATCTTGGAATTTCTTATCCTTAGTATAAAATTAGCTACCAAGGTCACCAAACATACCTTTGTCTTATATATATATATTTATAATTTAATGTTTGGTGCCATTTGACAATATATTGTGAACAACTTTACTTCTTCTGCAGTTTGTTGGGAGCAATCTTAACCGTCACATGACTTTATATAGTATTGTGGACCAAAGCAAATGATCATGGACTTACACACTGATGGATCCAATAAGAGCGGTGATATTAAAGATTTCTTACTCTAAGATAATACCTATCATAAACCCTAACCCTTGGTTGTATAATTTTCGAGTAAACTTATTTCAACTTTCAAATCGTTGAAACAATTCTTGCAATACAGAGTTTTGAGAAATCTCATTTGAATGCATTCAAAATTAAACAAAATCCTTAAAAGCATCGTTTAAATTGAAGACAAAAAAGAAGATCCTGGTAATGACTCACCTTTTGTGCCCTTATTAAACAAATATAGACTTTTGATTTATTGGTCTGCTTTCTTTGACAAAATGTTCAATATTAAAGGAAGTGATACGTGAACTTATGCAAACGCCATCCACATATGTTTATACAGCTTTAAGATGTCTTATGTTATTACTAAATTATTTTAAATTTTTGAACTTTATCGTAATGTTATTTGTGTATTTTCTTTGGTACTTATGATCTATGCAAGTGAAATGTGGATCACTTCGATATTTTGTTTGTTATCATATTTGTTTTTTTTTAAATATAAAAAATTCAGATTATCAAATTCTCATTATCAAATTCTTGAAATGATTTTGTTTTTGCGAATCTATCCAAGCGATCAAGTTGCCGCTCAACAACATTGTCAGATTTGGATGATTCAAGAAAAAATATATCTCTAGATACAACAAACATTTTATTTACTTCATCATAGAGGCAATATGCTTTGGAGGTGTTTGAATACCTGAGGAAGATACACTTACGACTTCTAGCACCAATTTTGTTTCTATGTACCTTTGGTATCAAGGCATAACAAGTGGAACCAAAGACCCTGAGATGTTTTACCGAAGTAACATGTCCATACCACAATTCATAACGAGTCTTGTTTCTTATAGCATTAGATGGACATCTATTCTTTATCTATGCAGCACACAGAACAGCATCAGCCCAAAACATTATCTTTACATTTTTGAAGAAAAGCATGGATCGTACCATATTCAAGATTGTTCTATTCATTCTTTCAGCTACACCATTATGTTGGGGATTATAAGGCACAATCGTTTGATGTTTGATCCCATGTTGGCGAAGATAGTTTTAAAATTCATTTGATGTATATTCTTTTCCATTATTAGTGCGAATAGACCCAATATGAGATTGTGCATCATTTTCAATCCATTTATGGAAGTTCTTGAATTTTGAAAATCATCAGATTTGTTCTTCAATAAATGAACCCAACACATTCTGCTATAGTTGTCAATAAATGTCATGATATATTTATTTCCATTTACAGAAGGAACAAGCATTGGACCACATAAATCTGAATGAATAATTTCAAGCTTCCTATGTGCTCTTAAATGTGAATCATGAAAAGACTGTTTGCTATGCTTTCCTAGAATGCAAGCATCACATTGCTTAAGTTTTCTAGGAATTGTAGGCAAACTAGCTACACCATTTTTCTTCAATAAGCAAAGATTGTCATAGTTTAAATGTCCAAATCTAGCATGCCATAATAAACTTGATGGAAGTGTACCTTCTTCATGATGAGAAATATATGAGAAATGTTTTGCATGAGCAGAGGTTCCTTGCAGTTTGAGAAGCCTTTCTTCTTCTATTCCCATCATGACAAGTGAGTAGTCAGATGATTTTCTTACCTCAAGCTTGCCATCAAACATATGAATGGAGTGACCTTGCTGGCGGATGTGGACCAAGGACAACAAGCTTCTTTTGAGTTGTGGGAGATATAGAACATCATCCAGAAGAAAGCCTGGAAGACCAAGCAATTTAAGCCTAATTGTGCCAAGCCCTGATGGGTTGATTTTTGATTGATCTGCAAAGTATACTGCTCCATAAACATTTTCAGTGAAATCTTCAAAAAAATCTTTTCTATGAGTCATGTGACAGTCTACCCTAAATCAAGCAACCAATCATTTTTCCAAGAAGCAATTGAAGCATTAAACAAATCTTCATTTACTCCATTGCTACATTGTGCCTCAACATAGTGAGCGGATTCAGGTGCTTTACCTTTGTCTGTATCATCAGTTTTACCCTTCTGTTGGTTTCCTTTCTGCTCAATTTTGTCCCATGGTAGCTTGCATGTAGAGGCATCATGTGATCCATTTCTTTTGCAGTGAATGTAGTGTAGATCTGCCTTTTCTCCTTGACATTGTCTGCCCCCCTACCTCTGAAATATCTTCCTCTTCCTCTTCGTCCACCTCTTCCTCTTGTAGAATCTTGAGCAGGATGCTTTTCTTTATGAGCAAGGCACACAGTCTCTTCAGAAGATTCAGGGGTTGTCTTCTTTCCAAAAGCTTTCTCTCTTTCAGCAAACTTTTACACAAGAGAGTCAAAGGTTATATCTTTGAGATTTCAATTTGCTTGCAAAGACTAAAGATAATTGGAGTAAGTAGGATAAAGTGCCTTGAGAAAAGAAATAAGAGGGATATCCAGCTCAACCTCAGTAGATTTGATATCATGCATTATAGACTTTACTTCAAATGCAAGAGCAAGAGGATCATTATTTTGCAGTTCAAGAGTGAAGAGTTTAATCATGAGTTAGACAACTTCAAGTGCAGAATGTGAGTCATAGAGTTCTTTTAGTTTTTATAGGGCTTCAAAGGCATTTGAATATGACAAAATATGGCGACTCACCTCTTCATTTACAGATGCTGCGATTAATGCATAAGCTTTGTTGTTCTTGTTTTCCCAAATGACAAGCTCTTTGTCTGAGGTAGGTTGTACTGGGTCATTGTCCCCTTCTCCGACACATACTCCTTTCCATAACTCACTGAAGATGTGGGTGTTTTTTATCATTCAGGACCATTCAGGATAGTTCTCCTTGCCAGTGAGAACTATTCCTAGCATGGAGATGATTGAATGCATTATGTAAGAAAAGAAATTACTTCTGCTGATAGAAAAATATATATATGTTATACCTTCCACTTCTCAACCATATAACATATCACCATAAAAAAATTAATAAAATTTCATTCCACGCCCACCGCACCAATGTTTTTACATGAAACAACATCATTTGAAAATGTATTTGACACCATTCACCATACATCAATTTCACACCTCTGTCATTCAATATATTGACCAGAATTTAAAAGAAAGAAGTATGGCAACATATTATTCAATCCAAAGAGAATATTCCGATCAAATTTTAAAAATGGAATATCGCAACTTAGTCCTCCAGTGCACCGAAAATACCAATTCTACTACGCACCGAAAATACTAATAGAGACAGACATGAAAATACACCAGGCACCGTTAATTGAACATCCACTCGTTGTCTCCTTATGAAATGTCTACCAGTCCGTGGACACCATTAATTGAACATCCACCGTTCAGTGCATCGCCTTAATACCATACAACAGTCAGCCTTTAAATACATGAACAGGCCAGTGTTTAAATATATTAACAGGCCAGCGTTTAAATACATGAAAAATCAGCGTTTAAATATATGAACAGGCCAGCGTTTAAATACAACAACGTCATTCGAACTTATTTGAAACATCCACATTCAAACTTATTTTAAATGGCATCATTCAAAACATATTTGAAATAAACAGCAGCATTTAAAATCATGCTCACAACCACGCTTCCGTTGTTGGGCTCATCACGCTTGGGCTCATCATGCTTTTAGGCAGAATTTAAAATCATGCTCACAACCACGCTTCCGCTCCTGGGCTCATCACGCTTGTCAATGATGCCGAGTCTTCCAGCTCCCAACGTAATGGCATGGTTTGCAAATTAATGGTGGGACTGAATGGTATACAACGTTAACACAATATTTCAATGAACACAATGTTTCAATTGAACAACATTCAATCCACCATTAACACAGTGTTTCAATTAACACAATGTTTCAACCAGCATTGATGTCAGAGCAGCTTTCAGTGCGAATGGGCTCCATAATGGAGATTCGAACCTTGACTATTCAGTTTCAGATGTGGTCAGAGACAAGTTGCGGCTTATGAGAGACAGATGCGTTATAGAGAGCATTGTGGACAGAGCGCAGTGGCGCAGCGAAAAGGAATATGGACAGATGCATTAAGGCAATGATACACAACGCAAAGGACAGAGGTCTATCAGAACAGTGCTCAGGTCAGAATGGCAGAGGACAGTTGCAAAATTGAAGGGAGTTACAACTATTTTGAGAATTGGCTCTGATACCATGTTAGGCTAGGCAGTAACTCCAATTGGAAGTAAAACTGATTCAATTTATTTCATTAGGCATGCTATTGTTATATACAAAGGGTGTGACTGCTCAATTCATCTCCTGATGACTGTTCACATTCCTAATTCAACTATTTACATAAATTCACGCAATCGCATAGCATTATGTGTCAACAATAACGATCTCCAAATATTCTACCTTTCTTGACAAGAATGACTTTTACTTGACAATTTTAATGAATTTAATTCAGTAGCTCTCAAAACTTTATAATTTGGATGTCGGGTCACAGTAGCCACGAATCCTTTTATACATTAACGATTTCTCATGAAGTTGCATCTTTTTTATGCATTAATGATTTCTCAAAAAGTTGACTACAATTTTTTTTATTGGACTGACTAAATCAAATAAGAAATATATTTTAAATCATCTCTAGGTTTGTGCTCTCACATTTCTTTTAGGTTCTCAAAATTTGACCCAATTTTACATTCGAAAGCTTTCCTTTCTTTTGTCAAACTTTAAATTTCATTTGACACTAAATTGATTGAATGGTTTAAATTAAAATAATTCATCTTCAATGTTACTGCTGCCAACCTTTTACATCCTTAATTTCATGAACCTTGATGTAACTGAGACATTTACAAACCTTGTACATCCTTAATTTCTTGAAGTTTTATGTAACTCTTTAAGCCTAGTCATTAACACCATTCATGTACCCATATTTTTCGTTTACCATGTACTCTTTTTTTAATTTTTTGTATATTTCAAAAATATACCATCCTAGAACCATTTTAACCTCGAGTTTATGAAAAGCCTAGAGGAATCAAATCTCAAGGTGCAAAATATTTTTTTCATTCAAAACTTGAGGAAATGTTTACACTTTGAGAAATTTGATCTCTCTTAGTGCTTCATAGATCTGGGATTATGCTAGATCTAAGCTATTTTCATGGTCACACAAAATTTGTTGAACATCTAATTATTTTGATCATTCTAAATATGAAAAATATGTGTAAAATTAATCTAGGCATAATTTTGATTTTTCTTTGTTACCTTAGTTTGTTGAGATGATATAGACTGTTAATAACTTGAATGATGGAAAATGATGAAATAAATTTTTTTAATGCAATGTGACAATGTAAGAGTGTTGAACTAAGCTATTGTTGGAAGACTTTGCTATCCCATTACTCTATGGATAGTATGGTGTAGAATGATGTAAAAGGATTTAATACTTTTGACAGAATTCAATCATCTTAACACTGGTGAAATCTGCTGCATTATCTGTAACAATATGTTAAGGACATCCAAAACTTGATAGGATGTTTTCTTTGAACATTCTTTTTTGAATTGAAGATGAGCAGCTAACGGCGGGCGCGAGCAACTAGGGTTCTGAGATTAGCAGCAGTTGTTTCTCATGGAGGGCGGTAGAGGAGGGAGCTCCACTCCCTCCTACAAGGATGCGGTATCCAACAAAGGTAAATCACCAGTGATAAACAACAAAGGCCTAGCTAAGGTAAGAAGCAGGAACAACGAAAAGGGGACAGAGGGGCCCAAGACCAAGGTTAATAGTAGCACAAAGGACAAGGAGGAAGAAGACAAAAATCAAGGTTAAAAAGTCCAGAAGCAACAGGGACCTTGTAGGCCTAAAGCAGAAATCACTCAAAGAGTAATTTTAAATGATCCAGCTCTGCAGGCGCACAGGGAACACATGGGTAACTATGCCATCATCTGTAAATTTATGGCGCTATGGCCCACTGAAAAATCTTTACAAATGTGGATCAAGTATCACTGGAAACCCAAAGGAAGCATCGACCTACATCTCAGGTCAAAGGGTTTCTGCACAGTGGTGTTCTCAAACATTGAAGACAAAGACAAAATATTCGAAGGAGGGCCCTACTTTTATGTAGCAGCCGGTCTCTATATGAGACCTTGGATGATGAACTTCATCCCAGAGCGGGAGACGTTTACTTCGGTTCCAATATGGGTAAGGCTCTATTCTTTACCTCTTGATTATTGACAAATTGAATCTCTAGCAACCATTGCCAATAAATTAGGGTGTTTTGTCAAAAATTTTGTGGCCACAAGGAGAGGGAAATACACCTCTTTTGCAAGAATATGTGTGGAAATGGATCTATCAGAAGCTCTTCCAGATGAAGTTATTTTGGAAATTTTTGATGCGGGGTGGGTGAAAACAGTGGTCTATGAGCATATCCCATTCATATGTCATAGATGCCATGAGCATGGACATCTGTTTAGAGATTTCCCTCTCAGTAAAGAATACAATAAAGGGAAACCCAATACAATGAAGGATATAGAAAGATTTAAGAAAGTGGAAAGTAGAAGAAAAGGAGGAAAAAATGGGTTCAAGCTACAACAAAACGAGGGGCATAGGGACAGTCAGAACAAGTTTCAAGTGCTAAAAGATAATGAAGAAAACACGAAGGTAAATCAATCCCAAGGGAAAGATCCTAATGAAAAGGAAAAGGAAGAAAGCAATAAAAATTTTCATGATTTCAACAATCGAAATGAGACTGGTATGAGTGAATCAGAAATGGAAATGGACCAGGAAATGACCCAAAGTGAAATAGATCTGGAAGATCATGAACTACAGTAAATTCTAGACAAGGAAAACCTAGATTTGGAAGGATTCTTGAGGCAGGGAACCAAGGGAGGAATCGATTCACTACCCCAAGAAGAATGCACTAGAATACAACAATTATTTTTGTGGAAAACACAAGAAAGAGAGTTGGATAAAGGTAAAAATATTCACAAGCAGGAACACAGAGGTGTGAAAACTATGAAATCAACTCCAAGATTAGCAACTAGAAATCCACGAAGGAAAAGGGGTCGGAAGAAGAAAAATGAGCTCTTGATGGAGTGTGGAAAGCTAATGATAGATTCAAGTAAGATGAGAAACCTAACCAGTTACTCTTTCACAAACCTATAATTATGAAGTTCATATCTTGGAATATCATAGGTCTAGGTACTAAAAGAAAACAAAGAATACTAAGTAATAGAATGAAACTAGCAAAACCGGATATTATATTTATTTAGGAAACAAAATGTTCCATTCAAAAATTAAATAAAATCCAGAGCAAATGGCTAGATAGATTTGAGTTTCTCGAAGTGAAAGCAGAGAACACAGTGGGAGGCATCCTCACTCTATGGAATCCCCAAAAAATGAACATATTAGATGCGGAGGCATGAAGAAACTATTTATCTGTAATTTTTCAAGCAGTGGGAGTCATGGATAGTTTCCTAGTTACAAATGTTTATGGTCCTCAAAGAATAGATGAGAAACTCGGACTCTTAAACTCCTTGGCAGAACTCAGAAGTAGACATGATGAAATACCTTGGGTCTTGGGAGCAAATTTCAACATGATTAAATCCCTTTCGAAAAAAAAGGGGGCACCGGAATGTTAAGTAAAGACTCAAAATTGTTCCAAACCTTCATAGACAATATGAATTTGGTCAACTCAGCATCACATAATGGCCTTTTTACTTGGAACAAGAGAAGAGGAGGTGAGGTTCAGGTCGCCTCCAAGCTTGACAGATTTTTGGTCTCAGAGGAGCTTATGCTAGCAAGTAGAGAAATAATAGCTAAAATTCTCCCCTTTGGAGGCTCAGACCACTGGCCGATTGAATTAGAGATCAAGGGGTTTGATTCTCCCAGGAATAGACCCTTCAAGTTTGAGATTATCTTGCTCTTCCACCCAGATTTAATCAGCAACATTGAAAAATGGTGGACCGAAGATTTGCAGATCCAGGGCACTAATATGTTCATCCTTCACAAAATACTTCACCATATTAAATTCAGACTTAAATAATGGAATAAGTAGGAGTTTGGCAACATTTTTGTGGACAAAAAGTCAGTGGAAACCAAACTTGAGGAACTGAATCAAGCGCTGATCACAGAGGGTTTTGATAAAGTCAATAGTCAACAAGCTAACAAACACCGGTAAGAATGGGAAGAATTATGTAAACTAGAGGAAATATTTTGGAGACAAAAGTCTCGAATTCAATGGCTCAAAGAAGGTGAACGTAATACTAAATTTTTTCATAGATCCACCATGGCCAATAGAGCACATAATACAATATTTTCGATATTGAATAAAAATGGGGAGCTCCAGACCTCTCATAAGAATATTGAAGACGTGTTGGTTCAGCATTTTAGAGGTATCACTAAGGAAGACAATCCAGACAAAGAGTAATGCATTAAAGAAGTTACAAAAAATATCCCTAAGCTGGTGTCAAGAGAAGATAATATTAACCTAAAGAAACCAGTGACCGAAGAGGAAATTAGTGAGGTTATTAATGACATGCAGAATGGCAAAGCTCCAGGGCCAGATGGTTTCAATGTAGACTTTTTCAAGGCCTACTGGAACTTTGTCAAGCAAGACATCCTGATTGTTGTGGAGGATTCCAGAAGAAGCAGGGCTATGCTGAAAGAACTCAATACCTCCTTCATCTCCCTGATCACCAAACATAAGGCTGCCCTGATTGCTTAAAATTTCAGACCCATTGCTTTATGCAATGTGGTTTACAAGATCATATCCAAAGATCTAGCTAACAGACTCAAACCTCTTCTTCCTTCTTTAATTTCAGGGGAGCAATCTGGTTATGTGGAAGGCAGACAAATCCTTAACAATATTATTCTAGCCCATGAGGTAGTGCACACGCTAACTAGCAAAAAACAGGTTGGTATGATCATGCAATTAGATATTGCCAAAGCCTATGACAAGGTAAACTGAAGCTATATCAAAAAGGTCATTTCTACTTTTAGGTTCGACCACAACTAGATCAGATGGGTTATGGCTCTGGTAACCTCTCCTAGCTTTTCTATTTTAGTGAATGGCTCACCCTCTGAAATCTTCTCCCCTTCTAGAGGCCTCAGAAAAGGTGACCCACTCTCTCCCTTTCTTTTCATTCTAATGATGGAATGACTCGGCAAGTCCAGCAAGCAGGTTAAAGTCTTGGAAAGGATAAGGGCCTTCAATTAACAGAGAATGGTCAAACCAAGACTCAACAACAATTTGTGGATGATACAATGATGCATGGAATTCCCACATTCAAAGAAGCTACAACGTATAAACATATCCTGAATGACTTTGCCGTGCTTATAGGTATGGAAGAAAATCTCTCCAAATCAAAAATAATTTTCTTAAATACTAACATTGCTATTGAGAGAAATATCTCCTGTATTCTAGGATTCCAAAGGGATTCCCTCCCTTCTAAGTATTTGGGAATTCCCCTAATAGCCAGACACCTACAGAAAAGTATTTGGGAACCAGTGCTCAACAAGATTCAAGACAAAGTCAAAAAGTGGACTATCAGATCGTTGAACCTGGCCGGCAGGTTGATACTGACAAAAGTTGTCCTTTAGGTAGTCTTGGTTTTCCTTTTATCAACCCTCCCAGCCCCCAAAGGTGTCTTATAACAATTCAGGAATTTACAGAGAGACTTCCTTTGGGGCACGAAAGAAACAAGGAAGAAATGGGCCCTTGTTTCATGGGATAAAATCTGTAAACCCAAGAGTCATGGGGGGCTAGACATAGATGATCAAGAAATTTTGAGTAAAGTTTTAGGAGCCAAGCTCTGGTGGAGATGGATTAAAGAACCAGAAGCTCAACAGGCTAATACCTGGAAAGAAAAATATGCAAGTTCATGTCTAACGAAGGATCTTATTAGAATGTCTAGAAACATAAAGGGCTCTTACATCTAGAATAGAGTCTGGGAAAATGGAAGCCTAGTACAAGACAACAGTTTCTTGGAAATCAAATCGGGAGACCTTGCTCTCTTTTCGGAGGACAAATGACAACAAGAACCGTTGCTATTAAGCGAGGAATTTAGAAGCCTCAAGGAGGAAACAGATTCCCAGGGATAAACAAAAGTTAAAGATTTCTGGACTCTACCTCACATCTATGGGAAGTGGAGAAACTAGAGAAACATAGACTACAGAGATGAAAACCCCATAAAAATAAAAGAAGAGGCAATCATGAGCATGCTAAAACAAAGGAAAATATTGGTAGCAAAGGGGAAGGATCAGTTAAGATGGGGACTCAAAAAAGAAGGCTCCTTTAACATTAAGGAAGCAAAAAGAATCATCCTGAACCTAGATCCCAATGTTTCGATGAATCCCTGACAACAACTTTGGAGGCACCAAGGGTGGATGAAGATCAAGCTTTTTATGTGGTTAGTTCATCACAATAAAATTTTGACTTGGGACAACATAAGGAAAATAGGGGTCAGTGGGCCTTCTATATGTTTGCTTTGTGATGCTCAAGAGGAAACAATGGAGCACATTCTCAACAGTTGCACCTATACTTCCTGGCTGTGGGATGCTTTTGCCACCTTTTTTCAACAGACAGACAGAGATAAAGGCAGCATCACTAACACTCTAATCATGTGGAGAAGGAACTTTTCGGAGAATGAGATCCTTAATTTGTCTTGGGTCTTTACGCCAAGCTTCATTATCTGGAATGTTTGGAAAGAACAGAATAAAATGATTTTCAGGGATGATAAGACTAGTCCTCTGCACCTATTGAATCTGATCTTGAAGCAAATTAAGGAGACAGTTAGCACCTCTTTTCGTAATTATCCCAAGAACCCTCTCACAGAAAAGGAGATGAGAACTCTCAAACAACTAAGAATGCATGAGATCACTCCCAATAGACTCAGTAGAAAGGATGGACATCTGGAGATGAAAAAGGACTTCTAGCATCCTCCACCGAAAGGTTTTCTAAAATGCAATATTGATGGTGCTTCAAAAGGCAACCCTCGAATAGCAGGATATGGAGGGGTTTTAAGAAATGAAGAAGGAGTCATTATCTTCATATTTCATTGCCACTTAGGTAAAGCCACAAATAGTATGGCTAAATTAATGGCTTTAGAACAATGTCTCGAGCTACTGAGTCAAAATTATGACTCAAATGTCATTATAGAAGCAAACTCAGAGATCTCCATAAAAGTTGTTAAAAGAATCAGTTGGGGAGTAGCACCAGAAAGGGTCTCAAAGCCTTGGAGACTCATACAATTATATCAAAAAACTCAAAATCATATCGAGAGTCTACGAACCACCAGTTTCAACCATGTTATAAGAAAAGCCAACAAACTAGCTGATACTCTAGCTAACCAAGGGGTGATTAATTCAGAGTGCAGATTTGAGATGAAGTGGCAGGCGATGCCTCAGGGTAGAATAAAAGCTATATGTGAAGAACAAGCGGCAGAAGACAGAGAAATTTTTCAACATTGGGCTAGCAGGAAAGGCACTGAATGAAGAAGTCTAAAATCAGTTCGATCTCAGCATTCGGGTTGGTGCCTGAAAGAAAGGTAAGATCAATGCCATCTTTTAATGCCCTGTTGCTAATGGTCCATTCCCATTTCCTTTTGGATTGCCCCATAGGGTGCATTACGCAGTCAACGGTAGTTTTTGTACCAAGTATTAACTGGGCCTTGAGCAGAAAAGGGAGGTACATTTTTTCCGACGAATGTTGTTCCTCTCCTTTCTTCTCTCATAGCGGAAAACCAAGCTCAAGTGGTATCCGAGTGATCGCATGGCTAAGAAATGGTAAGTGGTTTTGGTTTTATGGGAGCGATTCCATTGGGCTCCTGATGTGTGGCAAGGGTACAACTCTAAAACCACCATCCATTGCGAGTTATTGGTCGCACATCTTGGTCGGGCAATATTTTTCCAAACCGTTTGATTTCGCAATGCGAATCAACGGTTAGATTGGAAAGTGTTGTTTTGGTGGGGCCACCAGTCTTATCAGGAAATCCGTGACAAAGAAATGGCAGGGTAGAGGTACTTTACATTAGGTTTTGGAATTTTATTAGTCAATCTTAGGTTTTATTTGAAATATTATCATTGTATGGAGTGAAGGGTTGGGTCATTATTGTGACAGCATGCCCTTGGTTTTCCTAAGTCCATGACAAGTTCATGGCTTGTGTATATTTTGTAAATTACTAGTCGTTTAATGGAAAAGAAGGATCGACTCTTGCTTAAGAAAAAAAAAAGACAATGTAAGAGTGTTGAATGATAGAAAATATGTATAATAAGAATGTAGTCAAGTACAAATAGACTTCATTGTGATCAATCACAAACTATTTTCTTCTACTATTTTTCTTGCCACACCTATTATTTTTTTCATATTTTCATATTCATCGTATGCAAAAAGTGGTTAAAATCATAGACCATTCAAATCTTTATCTCAAGCTATTGTAGTAGACATCATACCTTATCTCTCTTGATCTCCAATATTAACAATAGGTTTCTCCAAATCTAGTCATTGTGGCTTATCAAGTGTTAAACCCCAAGTAAGTTTCAATGCTAGTTTTTTTCTATTACCTCATTTGAATACAAAGTGACTAACAATGTTGAATGATGGAAAATAGTAATACTAAGAATGTACTTAATTACAAATAATATACAATTTCAAGATGCAAACATTTCAGGTAAGTAAACATTTTATTTAAGATAAACTTTCAAGTATTTTATTTACGGTTGAATTAGTGTAACACAAAAATCAATGCATGTCATTAACAATTTTTTGTGCTTGCAATAAAATCAATCCACACTATTAGTCTATTTTTTTGAAATTAATGTACAACATACAACTAGTTACATCTACATTGAAATCAATGCATCTAGTGAAAGAAATCAAATAGAATTAAAAATCAACATCTACACTAAAATCAATGCATCTACTACAAGCAATCAAATATGATTAGAAATCAACATCTACAATGGAATCAATGTATCTACTATATGAAATCAAATAGAATAAGAAATCAATAGTTGTAATAAATCAATGTATCGAGTGTAATAAATCAAATAGGATTAAAAATAAACATATACACTTAAATCAATCCATTTTTTTGAGTGAAAAACCAAAATATTTATCGATTTTGAATCCACTTCTTTACCTTTTGTAAAAGCATTAATTTATCTTCCTCTATGGTTAATAATGTTCGATATTATATAATACAATATAATATATATATTTGTATTTGTCTATCTCTTTCTTATTTCCTCCTTCCCCTCTGCCCCTCTACACATGCCCCTCCCTCTTTATGTCTCTCTTTTCCTCCCTCTCTCTAGCCTCATCTATATCTCCCTCTCCCCCTGTATTTGCTTCTTTGTCTCTCTATCTCATTTCCCAAACATAAAAACTCTATCTCTCTCTCTCTCTTCCACTTCCCTCTCCTCCCTCTCACTCTCATCTCTCCCTCACATTCTCTCCACCTCTCCATTCTCTCTCTCTCTCTCTCTCTCTCTCTCTCTCTCTCTCTCTCTCTCTCTCTCTCTCTCTCATCACTCCCTCACATTCTCTCCACCTCTACATTTTCCCTCTCTCTCTCTCTCCACCTTTCTCTCTCTATGTATTTCTTCATCCACCCCTCTCTCTCCCACTCCAAATCCATCTCTCTCTCCTTATCTGTTTCAAGTCCTCCCTCTCTTCCTCCCTATGTCCCCCTTTCTCTCCCACCTCCCTCTGTCTCCCCCCTCCATCACTCACACACACTCTTTCTCTCTCTATCTTTTTGTCTCCCTCTCTCTCTTCCATTTCTCTCCCTCTCTTTCTCTTATGCTCTCTCTCTCTTCCCTCCTACTCTCCTCTCTCCATTACTCTATATATATCCATTTCCCTTGTCACTCCCTATCTCTCTTCCATCTCCCTCTCTTTCTATCCCCATCACACTCACACACACACACACACACTCTCCATCCATATGATCAAGAATTATCAATTTGTTTAATTCATAATATATAAATAAATAAATTGTTAAAGAAATAATAGTATGCTAACTTTACGTTTTATATTGACTATTTTTACTTTATATTTTACATTATATTACATTTTATATCAATTTACATTATACATTTATATATATTTTAATTTAAATATTAATCACAACATATATATAACATTCTAAAATAAAATTCATCCATAATATTAACCTTTCATTTTTCCAATAGTAAATTTCATTCAATTTAATGTTGGAGTGTTCGATTTCTCAAATATGCATAAATCATTCTCAAATTACCTTCACCGAAAGCACTAGAATAGAGTTACCTTCACTAGACAATTGACAAACACTTATAGAAATTATGTAATCCATAGAAATTAAAATCACAGAGTTATATTTGAATGTTGTCTGTAAATACAACATTCGTAAATAATAGCCCTTGAATTCAAAGAAAGATTGGGAGTCATGTTAAATGGAATCATGAAAATTCCTACATAACTTTACAACATGTCATTGCTCCACAAAAGCATCGTTCTTTAATACTCTCCTCCTTACTTAATTGGTAATCGTAAGTTATCTCTTCCTCAGCTTCAATGTCTTTCTTTGCAAATAGTGCAATTCAACTCTCAACACCATTGGCTAGTAATATCCTTGAAAAACAATTGGGTGCGCACAAATGATTGATCAGGCACTCTACATTTCCCTACCTTTTGGCATCAATCATAGTTTCTTTGTTGATTGTGAAGCAGTATGTTGAATGTTTACCCTTTGATTGATATCTCTTTTCTCTTAAATTGGCAACATTGTTTCTTTTTATTGCGCCCCGATATTCTATCACCATGTCCCCACTTCGAATGGGTTTGATAGTAAAAAGACCACATACATGAAATTAAAATTTCCCCAATATTGCATTAATCATTATCAAGATTAAATCAGCGTGGGGAAATCAGAAAGAATTGTAATAATTGGGAAAGAATCAGTAAAAATCGGGAAAAAAATCGTAACATACAAAAATATTCATTTTTTTTTCAATTTTTTTAATAACTAAAGCATCTACAACATAAAATAAATACATTGACACATAAATATGATAAAATGACTAATATATAAGATGTTTAATATCATTTCTAGTGCTACATCACACATAACAGTGAATCATGCCCTGAATAGTAAGTCATGACTCATGATATCAACAAAAAATATAATAATGTATCTCATGAGCCATATCATGAGTAATAATTTGATATACAATGAAATGAACGAAATAACTAAAGTCTAATACTATTGATTTCCTCTGCCCCTCTTGTGAGAAAATACAATAGCTTTCCCTTTCCCTCTAGATGTAGATGCCAGTGGAGTTGGCAGTGGACTCTAATGTGCTCTAGAAGCCGAAGAACTAGAAGTAGGAGCCATAGGAGGTAGACAACGTCCTCTACTAGTGGCAACGGTAGCCCAGGTAGGTGTTGTCACCTCCTCCTCCTGTTGCTCTGCCTCCTCTGCCTCCTCCTCCTCCTCCATCTCCACTATCTCTTACAGTAACCAATCATCAGCAGACTCCATGATAGGCCTCTTAGCCTCAACCCTCCATGTAGTGGTGGTGTCAATCCCATCCAATGAGATGGCCTCCATATCAGGTGTCCTCTCAAGTTGCCTCACCCACAATCGAAGATTGTAGTAGACGTAGACCATGTCATTAAGTTGAAGGGAGTCTAGCCTATACAAAGATCATGAAATAATAATTATATAAAAAAATATTGTTTAATGAATTCAAAAAAATATTTGGAAATTTAAAATATTTTAAATTTTTAAGTGTTAACCTATTGCGCTTCTTGTTGTGTATTTTTCAAATACACTCCAGTTGCGCTCACATCTTGAGAAGCTACATGTCTGGCTGAGGATTTGAATGGAAAGCTTTTGTAGAAGGGGTACCCTGGCACCATACATTCTCCACCATGCATTTACAACAAAATTACGAATAAAATTTTAAATAAACATAAGAAAAAAAATTGAATTTTGAAAGTTGAATCAAAGTATGAAGTTATGAACTTGAAGAGACAATGACATTTGAAACAAACTAAAAAATACCAGGAATTTTAGTTGTCCTATTAGTCATATTCATGTCAAAGCCAAATGTGCCACTTTCCATCCTGTATGTCTCAATTTCTTTGGACATTTTAGTACATTCTGCTGGAGATCACACCATCCTCTGAACAAAGGTTAAGAATCCATCCATGATCTCAACATCAAATACAAACGCACATGCGTAAGAAAATTCAGGGTTTAGGTAGATCCCTGCAGCATGAATGGGATGATGGAGTGTGTTGTTCCATCGTTCATCAATCACTTCCCATAGGAGGAGTCGTCTCTGAAACCCCTCACCTTCCTTATCATCATAGTAGGCCCAAATGGATTCTTTTGCCCTGTCCATGGCCTCATACAAATATTCCACTGCAGGCTTCTCACCATCAACTAATCGAAGAACCTTTACCAAAGGTTTAGTAACGATGCACACCTCCTGCGTTCCCACCCAGAAGTCTTCTTGGTATGAAACTATTCTGCATATGGCCTCTCCCTCTGGTTTGTGGCTCATTGTCAAAGCACGCCACTCCTCTAAAAGAAACATTCTCTTCACATCCCACATAGAATTCAAGAGGGATTGAAGAGATATGAAACTAGTGGAAAATCGTGTAATGGTAGGGCGCACCAAATCTTTGGTTGGTGAATTTTCTCATCAAGCTAAGCACAGATATATGATTATATATAAATTTTGTAATTCTTTTTTATGAATCAACAATATCTTTGACAAAGGAAATTTTTCCTATGCTCTCCAACATCAAATCAACACAATGTGCAGCACAAGGTGTACAAAATAAAGTAGGATGCCTCTCCATAAGCATCCTGCCAGCAGAAACATAATTTGCAGCATTGTCTGATATGACTTGGACAACATGTTCGACACCCACCTCCAAAATAAACACATGTATCAAATCACATAATTTTTTTGCATTTTTGATATGTGCAGATGCATCAAGAGATTTCATAAACATAGTGCCCTTGGGACAACTAACCAAGAAGTTTATAAGGTTTCTCCCCTTTTGGTCAGTCCAACCATCTAACGTCACAGTGCATCCTGTTTGTGCCCATGATTCCATAAACTCCTCCAATCTTTTGGTGCAGTCAACCTTTTCATTTTGAAGAATCTAGCCTCTAAAGTCATGATAAGAAGGGATTTTTAACCTTGGGCTAACAGTTTCAATAGCATCAACAATAGGCTAGAAAAATGGATTATTCCTTATAATGCTAAAAGGAATATCACTCCAAAGGACAAATTTTGCCAACAACTTGTCAACTTATTCTTTCTCAGTTTTTTAAATCATTGAAGTGATAGATGGTTGTGACCAGGCGTGGTTCTAGGAACAAAAAATGATGAGGTGTCTACCGGGTTGGTTGATACTGAAGTAGAACCAATGCCACTTCCTTGTTCACTTGACTTTGTTAATTGCTTCTTCATTTCTTCTTTGGCCTCTCTAGTGTGCTCTAAATTTTCTAATGATCTCATGGCTCTTCAGATGATTTTTGGATTTGTATTTGAGTAAGGAACTACATCAGATCTATGGATTTGTGGAAGGTGATACTTCAATCTGTACACCCCCCCCTCCCCGACATATCTTGCCCACACAACTTGTAAGACAAGTTCATTCTATCAATCCCTTCATCAAGATCAACAAATTCCCACAGAGGGTCAATTTCCTTCGCATGTTTGACTTTGAACTTTGAACTTGAAGTTGAATGGTGATTTAGTGAACCTATGGAAAAATAAGGATTACAATTTACATTTTACAAAAACTAAAAAAAAATTACATACTTGAGTAACATATGTCATAAGTTATAACAAAAGTAAAACACATGAAATTTTTGACAATTTAAGAAATTTTAATTTTTAACAAAAAAAATGAAAAATGAAATGACAAAAACCCCAACAAGATTCAAACCAATTCAAAAATATTGGATAACCCATTGAATTCTTTTGATAAACAATGGGTTATCGAGATTCCAAATCCAACCAAAAACATAGAAAAAAAACAAAACAAAGCTACAAAATAGAAAATGTTGATGCCCATACTGGTTTGATGGAGAAAATTCATCTCCTCCTTAGATCTCACGCTGATTTTCTCCTCCAATCAGTGGATTCAGCTCCGTTTTTCTCCTCCAAGTCTTCAAAACACCGTCATTGTCGGTGTGCCTCTCTCTACTATCAAAATGAATTAAAAAAACCAACTTTTTATGTTATATAACGCGTTGTTGGCTAGGCCAATGATTTTTTGGAATCAAATCATGGTTTTTATGAAAAAATCACCGAAAAAAATTTTGATTTAATCGACCAATCATATTGCTGATTTAAAAAAATCACGATATTTTGATTTAATCGCAATTAAATTGTGATTAGTGCAACACTGGATTTCCCAAAGAAAAATCATTTTTTTCATTTTTCTGGCACTAATCAAGACGCTCTCTATATGAAGATAATTTTGGTGGATCTGATTCTCATTTTGTTTATAATATCTTGTTTATAGCTTCTCTGGAATGGTGGGAATATCCCACAGGTCGTTGAATTATGGAACTTATGCCAAATTTTTCTTTTAGAGTATTATGCACAAAGCTTCTAGATGCATATTGTTCTTATATTTTGTGGAATCAAAATTCTTCTAGATTATTATCATTCTTTGAATATGAAATCTCATCTAATGAATTTTCTGAATGTGTGACTACAACTACTTCCTTTTGGATTCCCATATGTATAGAATTTAGATCATGGATTCTTACACCCACGTTCGAATCTGGAACCCTATGAGAGACGTAATAGGAAATGTATTTGCATACATTCTTTCCTTTATTGTTCCAGTAGGACAGCTCCATGTGATACCTTTCAATTAATGCACAAGTGGGATGGTAAAAATTTTCACATTCCTCACACTTGACACAATATCCCTGCATTTTGTTATAGAGTATGCATGACTTCTCAAAAGAGTCTAGATTCATTCTCAATATCCCTTCTATAGGTTCCATAGTTCTGTCATTAAAAAAAATTACTTCATTAGTAAAACAAGCACATGTAACATGCACGCAAAATCCACATGTTGTGGTAGGATTCACGGCACCACCCATTACAGTGTAGAGGCAGTAGCATTGTGGAGTAGTCTCTCTCTTTACACTCTGGAAACTTGTGCATATCCAGTCGTCCAGCGATTAAATTTCACCATAACAATTTTCATGAACTCCAATATTGCATCCATTGCAGATGAAGATTTTATTATAATGCCAATCTTTAGCTCCACGACATATTGCACACCTTTCTGCTATCCAGATTCCTTTGATTGGCTCAAATGGTTCTAGCAGCCACCCTATTAATTCTTTCTCCCTAATGTCGAGTGGTGTCTTCCCTTCAAGGTTAAAGACTCAAAGGCCACGAACCCCAGCTTCATAGGCCTTGTTAAGCAAATCAATGAGATATTGATTGGAACAGATGATTCTAACACTTTTCTTCCAATTCTTCCTCTTAGAGCCTACATGCCTTTCCCATTGTGTCAAGCCCATGGACTTTCCCTTTTCACATTCATTGAATTCATAGAGGATTAAGTGTCTATTAGTCACATAATTAGCCTCATTGCCATTACAAACCATTGTAATGTCTTCTAGAACAATGAAAGTCTTATTGTTTTTCTCCTTCATTAGGGAGGTTATCAGAGTCGGTTGCTTCACCGTGCATTGAGGATAGGAATACTCAATAAGGCCTTGTGGGTGTTCACTGCTTACCTTATAACAATCATAATGAACTCAAATATTCCATTTTTTTCATTGAACCCAACCTCTTTTGGTCGTAGGACTCCATATCTTCATGCAAATGACATAGTACTCATTGAACTTGTACAACTTGTAGCAGCGTTGATAGATCAACAAGCCCTTCTCAGATGAATTATGTAGCTGCTTTACCTGAACAAATGATAATAATAATGAAGCTGGAAACTTATCGTTACAACTACTGCACATTGTATTTTCATCTTGATCTTGTAAAACCCTGCATCCAGAAAAAAAAATATGTTATTTTGGCTTCCTTAATCACCTAAAAAAACTCAACTTTTAGGTCCTTAGAAGAGATTTTGAAGAATTTACGACTCTTGTATTCTAATATCCTGAAGTATTCCCAAAAAGGGAATAACTTTTTTCTTTAACCCATCTATATTCTCCGTCAAAGTTATTTTTAATGTGGAAAGACTTAACATAAAATCTTCCACGAACACAAACGCTCTCCATCAAGGGCATATTTCACCGGGTCGATAACTTTAGTGGCCGAAATAGGTATGTCCTTTCTCCTCTTAGACTTCACCCAAACGACATCACCCACACCAAACTGTTGAAGACGCCAACCCTCAAAACATTCAAACGCCACCATATTCTACAAAGAAGATGGCTTGGAAACGCTAAAATGATCATACTGTTGTTCCATCTGATTTGCCTCAGTCACCTGGTCCTTGTTGGGTTTGCTAGCATAGATTGTTCCTGCAACCTCTACTGTAGCGTTTCGACAGTTCAATTTTATGGTTGGCTCATTGTTCATACTTTTCACGATCTTAGTTGGTTTATTCTTGAGTTTCCCTGATTCATCTATAATGTCGCCAAAGCGTGAAGCCTCACATTAGCCTCACATTTTCAGTCGCCCGATCCTCATTGCTGCAATAGCACCAAAATTCACACCCCAATGATTCTGAAATGCCGTTGTCACATCTTAGATCTCTATTTCTTTTCCTGGAGTTTTTCACACTAAAAATAAAACAAAACCAAGATGAAACCCTAACCTTAACTTTTTGTGGAACGATGGTATTCCTGTATTGAAAACCCTAACTCCAATGGATTGTTACAGGATAGAGGGGACCTTTAAAATCTCTATGCTAACTGATCACAATTTGACCTGTAGCGGGACCAGTTGGAGAAGAAATAATTCAAATCGAAATACAAGCCTGGTGGGCCTTTAAATAGGGAGAATCTAATCCTAAAAATAAATAAACAAAATTAAAAGCACAAGTTAAGCAGTGCGTGGTGGTGGAGAAAATTATCCATTTTCCAATTCGATTTTCTATGTCCAAGAGGGAACCATCATATAAAGTGGATAAGTCAATAGGTCCATTGGTAATGATTAACTAAGCCACAACCCAAATTTTCCAATTAAATCCCATCGTAACGCATCTTAATTTAGATGGATGCTTTCATAATTTTATCATATATAATATTTTACTTCCGAGGAAAATATTAAGTAACATTTAGAATGTTAATAATTTTACATACTTTTATAATTTTATCATATATAAGGTTTTGTTTATGAGGAAAATGTTAGCATATAGAAAATTTAATTTTTTTAGATTTTGTTAGTGGGATGGGAATGTAATGATATTCAATTTCGTTAGTTGGATGGGAATGTAATGATATTCAAAAGATAATATGTTTTAAACCAATTGCAACTTATTATTAACTTATTGCATAGTATTCTAACACATCATTAACTTATAACATAGTACTTAATATTTATCTTGTTTCTAAAATTCAGAGAAAATTAAAAAATAATAATAAATAACAAATCTAAAAAATTTCCATTTCCTACCGACAAAAATTAAAAAAAAATAAAACTAATAAAAGGAAGTATCTCATAGCAGTCATGGCTGAGTCCACCACTTTGAATAAAAGTAGATGCCTACCTTCATAAATCGATAACTGATCAAGGTTATTTGGGTAATGCATAAGCCAGAAGCTTAAATTAGGGGTTGTTAGGGGCATCTATCCTTCTAATTTTATCCTAATTTGTGTTAATATGTTATTTTATGGGATTATTTGATTTACTAGTAAGTATATAAAAGAATAATGATGTAGGAGAGAATTTTATTGTAATATTTTTTTAATTAAGATGATTATATGTGTATATAAAGAATGGAATGGGTGTAAGTTAATGATATTATATCATAATATGTTTTGGTAATGTAAAATTAAAAAGAGAACAATCTATTAGTATGGAGGGACGATTGGAAGTACTTGCACAATGTATTTGAATATGGATTATAGAAATTTTGTAAAATTATGCAAATTTTAAGGTTCTATAAGAGTGTGTGTTATTTGTCATGCAAAATATAATGTATATGCTTTTTTTAATGCTAACTTTGAGTACTTAAATGATGGAATTTCTCTACAAATATTTAATTAATTGTAAAGATATCTTTTTCTTATGGATAACTATTTTTCCAAAAAAAATATTTGATCTCTAACCTATATCTGAAGCAACTAAATCATCACACACATATGATTCACACCTAAAACATTTTGAATTCCAAAATGCATGTGTGCATGCTTAAAGCTAGGAACATGTGCATATTCCTTACTCTAAGAATGTGCACAAATTTCTAGCTTTAGGAAAACATATGCATCTTTAGATCCATAATGCACACATGTTTGCAGAGATAGGAATTAGGGGAAGGAATGAGGTGTAGGGAGTTTCCAGAGAGAGAGAGAGAGAGAGAGAGAGAGAGAGAGAGAGAAGAGGGGGGGGGGGGGGAGCAGGCGCGGAGAGTGCAAAAGTGAGAGGGGAAGAGAAAGAGAGAGTGACTGGTATTAAGGGATAGAGGGAGGGAGATAGAGTCAAAGAGAGAGAGAGAGAGGGAGGGGAAAGAAAGAGATATATAGAGATGGAGGGGGTTGTTGTGAGTGGAAAGATAAAAGGAGGAAGGACGGGGTATAGATAAAGTGAGTGAGTTATTGATAGAGTGGAGAGTGGAGGGTGGAAAGATAGGAGGGAGAAGAGAGAGGATGTAAAGCAATGACACCTACATACACATAAAATATTTCAATATGAATAAAAGCAAGGGACAATAAGAAATTTAGTCCAAATTTCCCCTTAACGAGGGATTATAAAAACTCAATCATTCCCATCTATCTTTTATTGTATGCATAATCACCTCCATAACTATGCCCATAATATCTTCTAAAATCCCTTCCAAAATGTTTCCATTGATCTCTCGAAAGATCTTCATCCCTAAGATCTCTCATTTCTATCTAGACATCTAGAATTAGTCTACATCATCATATTGTTTCATTAAGTGTTACAAATGAGAAATATTCATTAAATTGTTCCCTTGCTCTCTATTTTATGTTCTTTATTCTTTATCATCATTTGTGGCATTCTTTCTTATTTGGCATTCTTCATTTTCACTTGCAAATGATAAACATTATTGAATATCATATAAAAGAATCATCATCCACTATAATACATGGGTCAGCTGCCACTATATCCATTAGTTCTCTATGAAATTCCTTCTCGTACATGGTTCATCAAAAAATTTCCATAGCACTTCTCCATACTTATACTTGTAATATTACCCCTATCCCATCATCAATCATAATCTCCATCTTATTTTTTTGTCCTACCCATAACCATGCTCTCAATGCTATTGCATTAGACTCACAGGGAACAAAATTTCTTCATTGAATCCTTTCCATATGTTCCTTCTCGCCTTCAAAACTAGTTTGCTTTACTCTATCACATATTCAATAGTCATTCTGGTCTTGCACAAGTCCCTCTTTTATGACTTGAAATATGCCTAACTACTTCCTTACTAAGATTAGTATATATTCTAACCATGAACTACCTCAAATCCATGATTTTTCCCATGGAAGAGCTTATATTTATGAATTATTGTAACATTCCTATCTTGACCCCTCATTTAATTTGTAATTAATTTGGAATTATGTTTCCTATGTCGGCATGGATGTGCTACTATGCAACAAAAATGAACTCGATGAATCTAGGAACATTATATATGTAATATAAATGTTGGATTAATAAATATTTTTCACCACTAATTGTGAACATAAGAGCACTAAGATGGGCTATTATTTAAAATATGAGAGTATTGTGGAAGTTATCAACCAAATCATTGCCATGAAATTTGAATTTAAGTTTAATCCTTTTCCCTCTTACCTAAGAACCATTTCATTGTGAATGAATTAGAAGTTAATACAATCATCTTCATAAAAGTTGAAGTCGGGGTGGTAAATACAACAATGGTTCATAGTTTAATGAAATGAATGAGTTGAGTACATTCCTTGTACTTTGAAGTGGACATACAAATTTCCTAGGAGACTGAGGAAAATAAGGGAATGTATAAAAAATTCATTGATTATGAAAATTTTCCAAGGGGGTAGAGACCCATGAAAGAAAAAGAGTGAGACATTCATTCGAATATGAATTTCATCCATTCATGCATAAAGAGAGATACCCATAGAGAGCACAAACACATGGGTTTGTGAGCAGTGAAATTCACAAATATAATGTTATCAATCCTAAGTTGAATTATTGTTGAAATTTGTTTGGTGATTAAACTCCATTTTAGGTGCCCAAATATGGCCAGAAAAATGCCAATCATGGATTAGAATGATGTTGATGTGTTCTAGGCTATATTATACAAAATAATTTATATGTATCAAACACATCTAAAAGATATTTGGACTCTAGCGAGGAATTGTGGGTGGTGATCTGATATGAGTTGGTTGAGAAATCCAAGCAAGAAGTGGGAAAATCATCGATGTATCAATGAAGGGATTCCATTATTAAATTCATTAATATAAAAGAGAGGCATATAGTGATTATAAAGGCCCAAAATCAATTGAGAGTGTATATCTATGACTTTATCATGTATGTAAAGGAGAGTTTTCTTCAGTTAGCATATTTACCAATTAGTCATTATTTTTCCCCTTATGGTATCATGGTTTGGTTAAGGGGTGGCTAGCTCTACAAATTTGATGTGTAGCTGAGCCTATGGTTGGGTGGAAAAGGCTCATTCCCAAATTGGTTTTTAACTTGGAATTATGAACTAGGTGTTCCCTCCATTCATTTGTTATTGTCCATTTACTCTTTAAATACATTTGGAAAACTATTGTTATATGATTATGGAAAATATATACATATTCATGCAAATATCTAAAGTAATGTTTGAGTTTAATATAGTTCAATATGAATTTATATTAACTTGAGTTTACAAAATCTTATGGAAATAAGTTTGTCATATTGAGGAGTAGAGACTGAGTAAATTTTGTGGGTAGTAACCTCTCATAAGTATGCACATTTACATGTTAGGGGTACTATTATTTTTGCTAAGGAATGCATAAATTATGCTGTGTAGAAACTCCTAGTAAGTATGATTGAATTTGAAACTTCAACTATATGAGTTCTTATATGTATGTATTATTAGTTGCATAAACTTTAGAGTTGATAAATGCTAACAAAAACCTTGTTTTACTTAAGTTAATGTAGTGAATTTTAGTAATGGTCCATTCCATAAGTGAACTTATTTTGATACATTATGTAATGAGAATGTTTATATTCATATAATCGTTGACATTCATAAGTATCTCTTATATGGAAAAAGGAATTTCTAAAAATAAGGTTTTACCCAAATGGATGCATTACACATGCCCTTCATAAATTTGAGCTTATTTGAACATTGGAGTTGTTTATTATTTATTAATGGTGGACTAAAGTTATTTACGTGTAGTTTTTTATTATTTATTAATGAGTTTATTTGCACATGATTTATTTTTATGATTAATAATTATTTATTATTTATTAATGGTGAAAAAAATTAATATATATATTATATATATATATATATATATATATATATATATATATATATATATATATATATATATATATATATATATATATATATTATATATATATATTGAATTAATGGGAACTACCTTATGACATTGTGGGGTTGGATGGCCATAGTGTTGACTCAACACTTGGGTGCCACATCATTTTCCATGAGGAAATTTTTAATAGGGTTCACATGAAACCAAGGGAGAAAATATTGAAATGAACATATATTGATGATCCACGATCATATTTTACTAAAGTTTATATTGTTAGAAAACTCTCACTACTAGTAAAAGGTGATGGCGATATCAAAATAATGTTTCGAGTTGGATAGGAAAGATGAAAATTTTGATACCTACACCATATATATGGTATAGAGTGGATTAGATATGTTACAAGATAACTACCTCTTCATGTGGTTTCTTCTTACTATAAACAATATATGATGACATGTGGTTTCTCGCTAACCATTAAACTTCAATACAAAGTGGTTCTTAGATTCCCTTGAACTTTATGGGGATAGACTTTACCTCATTAGGCTTACATCTTCATTAACCTAGGTACACATAATTTCAACTTTCATTTTTTCTATCCTTGGCCTTTGCATTTACATATAACCAAGACCATTTTCTTTCCATCATCAAAACATTATTCAAGGACCATTACTTAATGATGTTAGTTTCATGGATTTATTATATCTACACAATATACTTTTATTTTGTTCACCTGGCTTTTCTTTTCTTGCTTCTTATCTTTGTTGCATCAATTCCTTCTTTATCTTGGTCATTTCTCTTTTGTTGCTTTATCCTTTATTTTTTTTCCATTTTCCTTACACCTTTATCTTTCACCTTTTTTGCTTTTTGTTTGTTCCCTCACCGTACTTGTCTTTTATTTCTATTAATCATGTCTAGGAGTCCATATACTTCTTCTTTTTTTGTTTTGATTTCTTCTTTAGCCATTCTATGAAATTTTTCTTCTACTAAGGCCTCCATTTTACTATACATTTCTCTGAGATTCACCACACTCACCTTCTTTCTCACTTCCTCTTTTAGGCTATAATAAGTCTTTTTTTCTTCAACAAGTCTTTTTCACCTTGGTAAATATCTTACCTAGGTTTTATCTTCCTTTGAACATAGCCTTTTGTTATTTCTGGTTCTTTCCTCTTATAACTTTCTTTGAGCTTCCCCTACTCCTTATCTACGATATTGTAAGGCTTGCATATCTTCATACATTTATAATACCTTATGCCTCTTCTTCCTTTACTTTTATGGCTTTAGTAATTGTAGGGTTTATATTTTCCACCAACTTCTTCCTTTTTCCATCATTTACCTTGTCATGGAGTCAACATCTTCATAATTCTTCGTTGCCCTTATTTCTATTGTTGTCTTTTACTATAGCTACATCTTCCACGCCAAATTTCATTTTTATATCATTAACCTACTTGAAATATTCACCATGGTATTCTTAATGTATTTAGTATAATTTTTTCTTATACTCAATGATTCTAACAAGCATTATCAATTGTTGGAAGTGCCAATTCCAACACAAACTCAAATTTGTGGTAATAGTTGCCCAAATTAAATGTCACTACGATTATTTCAACTAAACTTTCCATGACATAACAATCTCCAAATATTTTACCTGACTTGATAAGAATGACTTTTACTTGACAATTTTGATGAATTTAATCCAATAGCTCTCATAAATTTAAAATTTGGATGCTGGGTCACAGTAGTCATGAATCCTTTATATACATTAATGATTTATCATGAAGTTGCATCCTTTTTATACATTAATGATTTCTCATAAAGTTGACTCTAATTTTCTTTATTGGACTCACTAAATCACACAAGCAAGATATTTTAAATCATCTCTAGATTTTTGCTCTCACATTGCTTTTAGGTTCTCAAAATTTGACCCAATTTTACATTTGAAAGATTTCCTTTCTTTTGCCAAAATTTAAATTTCCTTTCACACTAAATGGACTGAATGGTTTAGATTAAAAGAATTCATCCTGCTTTTTACTCCTACCAACCTTTTACATCCTTAATTTCTTGAATTTTTATGTAACTCTTCAAGCCTAAATATTAACACGATTCATGTACCCATATCCCTACCAACCTTTTACATCCTTAATTTCATGAACTTTTATGTAACTCAAACATTTACAAACCTTTTACATCCTCAATTTCTTGAAGTTTTATGTAACTCTTCAAGCCTAAACATTAACACCATTCATGTACCCATATATTTCGTTTACCATAGACTCTCTTTTTACCTTTTTCTATATTTCAAAAATATACCATCCTAGATCCATTTTAACCTTGGGTTTATGAAACGCTTAGAGGAATCAAATCTCTCAAGGTGTAAAACATTTTTTTAGTGCAAAGATTGAGGAAATGTTTACACTTTGAGAAATTTGATCTCTCTTAGTGCTTGATAGATCTGGGATTAAGTTGGATCTAAGCTAGTTTCAATCGTGCATGGTCACACAAAATTTGTTGAACATCTAATTATTTTGATCATTTTAAATATGTTAAATATGTGTAATATTAATCTAGTCATAATTTTAAATTTTCTTGGTTACCTTAGTTTGTTGAGATGATATAGACTGTTAATAACCTAAATGATGAAAAATGATGAAATAAAAGTTTTGAATGAAATGTGACAATATAAGAGTGTTGAATGATAGAAAATGTATATAATAAGAAAGTAGTCAACTACAAATAGACTTCATTATGATCAATAATAAACTATTTTCTTCTACTGTTATTATTGTCACACCTATTAGTTTTGCCATATTTTCATATTGATCATATGAAAAAGGTGGTTAAAATCATAGACCATTCAAATCTTTATCTCAAGTTATTGTAGTAAACATCACATCTTATCTCTCTTGCTCTCCAATATTAACAATAACTTTCTCCAAAGTTAGTTAGTGTGGCTTATGAAGTGTTAAAACCCAAGTAAGTTTCAATGCTAGTTGTTTTTTATTACCTCATTTGAATATAAGGTGACTAACAATGTTGAATGATGGAAAATAGTAATAATAAGAGTACTCAATTACAAATAATTTACAATTTCAAGATGCAAACATTTTATTTAAGATCAAATTTCAAGTATTTTATTTATGGTTGAATTAGTGTAACACAAAAATAAATGCATGTCGTTAATAATTTTTTTGTGCTTACAATAAAATTAATGCACACTATTAGCCTAATTTGTCTGAAATTAATGTATAACATACATATAGTTACATCTGATGAGAAATCAACCTCATTGAAAGCAATACATCTAGTGCAAGTAATCAAATAGAATTAAAAATCAACATCTACACTAAAATCAATGCATTTACTACAAGTAACCAAATATGATTAGAACTTGACATCTACAATCAAATCAATGTATCTAGTGTATGAAATAAAAAACAATAAGAAATCAACAGCTACGCTAAACCAATGTATCGAGCACAATAAATCAAATAGGATTAAAAATAAACATATACACTTAAATCAATGCATTTTTTTGAGTGAAAAACCAAAAAAATTATGGCTTTTTGAATCCAACTTCTTTTACCTTTTGTAAAAGCATTAACTTCTCTTCCTCTATGGTTAATAATGTTCGATATTATATAATAGAATATAATATCTATATTTGTCTATGTCTATCTCTTTCTTCTTTCCTCCTTCCACCCGCCCCTCTACGCATCTCACTCTCTCTCTATGTCCCTCTTTTCTTCCCTCTCTACCCCCTCATCTATATCTCTATCTCCCTTTGTAGATGATTCTTTGTCTCTCTATCTCTTTTCCCAAACATACTAACTCTCTCTCCCTCTCTCTCTTTTCCACTTCTCTCTCTTACCTCTAACTCTCATCTCTCCCTCACATTCTCTCCATTGTCTCTCTCTCTCTCCCTCCCCCCCCCCCTCTCTCTCTCTCTCTCTCTCTCTCTCTCTCTCTCTCTCTCTCCACCTTTCTCTCGCTATGTCTTTCTTCATCCCTCCCTCTCTTCCCCCCTCCAACTCCATCTCTCTCTTCTTATCTCTTTCAAGTCCTCTCTGTCTTCCTCCTTATCTCCCCCTTTCTTTCCTACCCCCCTCTGTCTACCCCCTCCATCACTCATACACACACTCTCTCTCTATCTTTTTGTCTCCCTCTCTAGCTTCCCTTTCTCCCCCTCTTTCTCCTATCCTCTCTCTCTTCCCTCCTACTCTCCTATATCTGTTACTCTCTATATATCCATCTCTCCCTTGCCACTCCCTATCTCTCTCCCTTCATCTATCTCTCTCTTTCCTTTCTCTCCCTTTCTTTCTCCTCTCCTCTCTCTCTTACCTCCTACTCTCCTCTCTCCATTACTCTCTATCCATCTATCCCTTGTCACTCTATATCTCCCCCCTTCCCCTCCCCCTCTCCCTCCAACTCCCTCATTCCCACCTCCATCTATCCTCCTCTCTCTCTCTCTTCCATCTCCCTGTCTTTTTATCCCCATCACACACACACACACACACTCTCTCCATCTATATGATCGAGAATTATCACTTTGTTTAATTAATAATATATGTGAGGTTTATTATAATAATACCTACCATAGAGATGATTATTATTATAATATATTAAAATAACAATAATCAATATTATTGCTTACTATACCAATAATAATATATAAAGAAATAACCTGTTAAAAAAAATAGTATAATAACTTTACACTATAAATAGATTATTTTTGCTTTATATTTTATATTTTACATTATATTACGTTTTACATTAATTTACCTTATACATTTATATATATTTTAATTTAAATACTAATCACAACATATGAAACTATATATATAACATTTTAAAATAAAATTCATCCATAATATTAACCTTTCATTTAATAAGAATTTTAATAAAATCAATTTTTCAAAAGTAAATTTCATAAAATTTCATGTTGGAGTGTTCGATTTCTCAATGATGCATAAATAATTTTCAAATTACCTTCCCGAGAAGCACTAGAATAGAGTTACCTTGCCTGGAAAAATTGACAAACACTTATAGAAAAGAAATTAAAATCATATAGTTATATTTGAATGTTGTCTATAAATACATCATTCATAAATAATAACTCTTGAATTCAAAGAAATATGGGGAGTCATTTTGAATGGAACCATGAAAATTCCTACATAACTTTACGACATGTTGCTGCTCCACAAAAGCATCGTTCTTTAATGCCCTCCTCCTTACTTAATTGGTAATTGCAAGTTATCTCTTCCTCATCTTCAATGTCTTTCTTCGCAAATAGTGCAATTCGACTCTCAACACCATTGACTAGTAATATCCCGGAAAAACAATTGGGTGCGCATGAATGATTGATCAGACGCGCTACATTTCCCTGCTTTGTGGCATCAATCACAATTTCTTTGTTGATTGTGAAGAAGTACATTGAATGTTTACCATCTGATTGCTATCTCTTTTCTCTTAAATTGGAAACATTATTTCTTATTATTTCATCTTGATATTATATCACCATGTCCCCTCTTCAAATGCGTTTGATGGTAAAAATACCATATCCATGAACTCCAAATTTCCCAAGGCGAAATCGATTTTTTTCATTTTTTTGGGAGTAATCAAGATGCTCTCTATATGAAGGGAATCGTGGTGGATCTACTTCTCGTTTTTTTTTAATCTCTTGTTTATAGCTTCTCTTGAATGGTGGGAGTATCCCACAGGTCATTGAATTATGGAACTTATGTTGGATTTTTCTTTCAGAGTATTACGCAAAGAGCTTCTAGATGCATATGGTTCTTCTATTTTGCGGAGTCCAACTTCTTCTAGATTATTATCATTGTTTGAAGATGAACTCTCATCTGATGAATCTTATGAATGTGTTACTACAATTTCTTCCTTTTGGATTCCCATAAGTATAGAATTTATATCAGGGATTCTTACACCCACATTCTAATCTGGAAGCCTATGAGAGGCACAATAGGAAATGTAGCTACATACAGTCTTTCTTTTATTTTTCCAGTAGGATAGCTTCATGTGATACCCTTCAATTAATGCACAAGTGGGATGGTAAAAAGTTTCACATTCCTCACACTTAACACAAGATCCTTGCATTTTGTTAGAGACTACACATGACTTCCCAAAAGAGTCTGGATTGATTTTCAATATCCCTTCTACAGGTTCCATAGTTTTATCATTCACAAATGTTACTTAATTAGTGACGCAGGAATCAATTGTTCTAATAAATATCAACAATCGACCCCACGTTTATTATTTCCCTTACAGTTCCTTTTTACTGTGCTTACTCTGATTTCCCTCTTTTAATAGCCCAACACTGGTATTTCTCCTTTATAATAGAACCCCTCGCGATTCTCTGTAGATCGCAACACATGGATCGAAAAATCCATGTTATATTTCTATCGCAAGTCACAAAGGTTTTGGTTTTGGAGCTTTCCCTTTTGAATTGTTGCGATGCGATTTACTTCAACGGCCGCGTCACCGAACACACAATGTAGTTTCCCCGGGTTTAGGACCCATTCCTTTACAATTGAAATGTTGTGATGCGATGGATCACAATCACATATTATAGTGTTTCCACACCTGAGGTTCTGATAAGATAAAAGCCTTCCCGCGATGCGATATTTTACGATCAGACTTCGCAACTCCTTAAGGCCATGGTCTAGCCACACTCCATTGTCTATTTGCGATGCAATATTGTGGTGATCATGTATCACAAATTTTCAAGGCTTGAGTTCTGCCCCTTCTAAACAAATCTTTTTCAATGCGATGCAGGGTGATTCAACGGTCGAGATTTAAGTAGACATCGAAAATGATAATAACACTAAAGTTGCGATTCCATTGAACTCTGAATTTTTTAACATAAATCACAAAATAGATAAATATTTTTTCGGTCCCGAATGAAAATAAACAGAGCGATTAACAATATAAAGTGAGGAATAGGGAAAATACCCAATTTTGTCTAGAATGCGAATACATAGAGGGAAAAATAAATGTTCACACAAATTTGATATATATTCATGTACACACATCAATTATTCATTATATGAATGGTTACAAAATCTCACCCTTCAGCTTTATTTTAACAATTTAAAAGACCTCTGTTCAATATGAAATGCTTGCTCTATTACATGACTCATGCTTCCTCAATCCTCTCTCATCCCTACCAATCTTTCTACATTACATTTTTCCTCCTTTTATCAATCTAGTCCTGCCTAACAAATCAATCTCTATTTTTAAACAATCTAATAGTCAATCGATATGTTCTAGCTCTATTACACACCTATGCTAACAAATTATCTTTGAATCTAAAATAAGACAACTTCTACTGATTACAGTAATGAAATACAACTCATTTCTTGAGACGTCCAACCCTCTTAGTAAAAACTGAATTTTGACCACTCAAGTCAGTTAAATCCTACTTGTTTAGCAACAACATGTGAACATACTTTCACATTGTTGGCTAAGTCCATATGCTCCTGCATCAGACTCCCAGGGAAGAAATAAATCATCCCTTAGACTTTCAGGGCTTACTCCATACTTCTACAACTCGATTGTTGTTAACCAGCTAGCATCCTCCACTGGCTGTCCTTTCCATTTGACTAGATATTGAACATAAGTTTTTCCTCCGGTTCTTTTGGATACTCTTTTCTCCAAAACAACTTCAACTTATTTCTTAACGGTCTTTGGCATTTGTTCATCCCAATTCAAGGTTTGAACCTCATCTCCTATAGTTTCCTCTTGTAGCTCTATCTTTGTCCCTTTGTATGGATACAAATCTGCAATATTGAAAATAGGTGATATTCCAATCCCTTCTAGCAATTCAATTTCATACGCATTAGCTGAAAACTTTCTTACAATTCTACATGGTCCTATATTTTTCATCTTCAATTTATTGTAAGTCTTAGAGGGAAATCTTTCTTTTTTTAAATATACCATCACTAAATTTCCCACTTGGAAATATTTCTCTTTTGTTTTCATATCCACTCTCTGTTTGTATTTACCACTGCTTTCTTGCAGTTTTCCTTTGACATCTTCTTGTAGTCTTTGCATATGTTCTGCAAAATCTTCAACTTTTGCACTTCTTGTCTCCTGTTTACCCAATTTTATGAGCTCATACATACCTTTTGGATTCTTTCCAAAAACAATCTGAAATGGACTCATTCCAGTACTTTGATTTGGAGTGTCATTATAATCAAACTCAGCCAAATCTAGTGCTAAATCCAACTGTTTAGGATTTTGATACACTAAACTTCTCAATATGTTCCTAAGCTCCAGTTTACTACTTCGATCTGTCCATCTGTTTGAGGATGGTATGCTGAACTGAAACTGAGGTTTGCTCCTAGTTTCTTCCAAAGAGTTCTCCAAAAATTCCCTACAAACTTTGTATCTCGATCAAACACAATACTTACAGGTAATCCATGTAATCTTACAATTTCCTGAAAAAATAGATTAGCTATATGTGTTGCATCACTAGTCTTTTTACAAGAAATGAAATGTTCCATCTTGGAAAATCTATCTACCACAACATAAATGGAATCATTCACTCTTTGATTTTTAGGTAATCCCAAAACAAAATCAATGCTAATTGCATCTGACGGTCGATCTTGTATTGGAAATGGTTGGTACAATCCTACATTCCAACTTCTCCCTTTAGCATGCTAACATATCCTGCACTTCTCAACAAATCTCTTAACATCAGTTTGCATTTTTGGCCAATAATAAAAATCATTCACCTGAGGAAAGGTTTTATCTTGTCCAAAGTGACTAGAAAATCCTCAACTATGTTTTTCCTTTATTATCTTTTCCCTCATAGAATATTTCGGAATACATAACTTGTTTCCTTTAAACAATAAGCCTCCTTGTATGAGACAATATAACCACTAACTTCTGTTATGAACTATTGGATTTTGAATTGTTGTATAGATATCTTTGAAATCTGCACCATCTTTACACATTTCAATCATTTCTTCAAATCCTATAACACCAACTTTGAATTCATGTACAATAAAACTTACCCTGCTCAACCCATCAGCGACGTTATTCAACTTAACACTTGTGTGCTTTATTACAAAAGTAAAGCTCTGCAAAAATTCCACCCACTTAGCATGCTTCTGATTCAATTTCGGTTGATTATTTATGAACTGTAACACATGATTGTCCAAATACAAGATGAATTCCTTTGGTAGAAAATAATGTCTCCATTTTTCAAGGCTTGTACAATAGCATAAAACTCTTTACGGTAAGAATAATATTTCTTCTTCGCTTCATTCAATTTCTCACTGAATTACGCTATCAGTCTTTGTTCTTGACTCAGAATTGTGCCAATTGCAACTCCACTAGCATCTGTTTCAACTTGAAATACCTTTTCAAAATCAAGCAAAGATAAAATCGGTTTCTCTGTGATATTCCTCTTCAGCAGTTTAAAATTGTTGTTTGCTGCTTCTATCCACATGAACGACTGATTAGTCTCCTTAATCGTTTCAAGAATTGGTGCACAAATCTAACTAAAACCTTTGATAAACTTTCTATAAAACCTTGCAAGACCATGGAAGCTTCTTACCTCAATTATATTTCTGGGAATAGGCCAGTTCCAAATTGCTTGGACTTTCTCTGGATCCATTTTCAATCCTTCTTTAGAAACTACAAATCCAAAGTAAATCAATTCTTCCTTCATGAAACTACATTTCTTTATATTTATGAGTATTTTCTCTTTTTGCAGAGTTATCAAAACCAATTTAAGGTGCTCTAGATGTTCTTCCTTACTTTTACTAAAAACTAGAATATCATCAATATAAATTACAAACTTTCCTACATATTCCTTCAAGACTTCGTTCATAAATCTCATGAACATACTAGGTGCATTAGTGAGTCCAAAAGGCATCATAACCACTCATATAACCCACTGTTTGTTTTAAAGGTAGTCTTCCGTTCATCTCCTTCTCGAATTCTTATTTGATGATATCAACTCTTCGAATCTATTTTAGTAAAATAGTCCGACCCACTCAAATAGTCGATTAAATCCTCCATGCATAGCAAAGGAAATCTATACCTAATTGTGATCTTATTTATGGCTCTAGAATCTATGCACATATGCCATTCACCTCCTTTCTTTGGGATGAGTACTGTTGGTACAGCACATGGACTAAGACTTTCTCTGATTAGTCCCTTATCCTTCAGTTCTTGCACTTGTCTTCCAACTTATGCATTCCCTTGAGGTGTCAATCGGTATGCTTCTTTATTTGGCAAAATCACTCCCGGTATCAAGTCAATGTGATGACTGATACTCTGAACAGGTGGTAACATGTTCGGAAACTCATCCAAAACAATGTCAGCAAAATCATCTAACAAAATTTTAACTTCTTCAGGAAAATCATCCAAGTTCATGGAAGTTAAAATTACCTTCGGTCTCCCTATGACATAAAAATGTGTTTCTTCACCTTTTCCAATCTCTTGAAACAACTCCTTGCTACTCATCAGCATAACATTACTTCCAAGTGCTCCTTTGTCAGTGTCATCCTTCAATGGCAACAATGTATGTTTAGTTCTATCCTTCTATAGAGTATAAGTGTTTCTCCTCCCATCATGAATAACTTTCTGATCAAATTGCCATGGTCTTCCCAACAATACATGGCATACATCCATTGGCATTACATCACATAATATTACATCCTTATACGTACCAATTTGTATTTAAACCTTGCATTATTCTGTCACAATGATCTGATGTCCTTTCTACAACCACGACACTTTGTAAGGAGTAGGGTGCATTTTCTTCAGTAATCCGAGCTTGTTCACCATCTCTGTATAAACAAGGTTATCAGTGCTTCCACTGTCAATTATTACTTTACAACACTTACCTTTGGATTTACAGGTAGTTCTGAATAAACTCTTCCTCTGCGCTGGTTCTTCAATCTTTTTCTTGGTCTTAAGAAATTTCCTTCTCAACAACAGGGATTTTCCTACTTCAGGATATATTTCCTTTTCCATAAGTCGAAGTGTTTCTGTCTTTGCCTCAACCACATTCGCATTCCTCTGACCTACTGGTTTATTATGACGATAGTCCCATGAGACATGTCCCCATTATCCACATGTGTAACACCGAAAATCTCTTCCTCGACTGCTTCCTCTGGGCGCAGATCTTCCTCTATTAAAATCCCCTCTCTATGGTGTTCTACTACTTGAACTACCTACTTCATGCTGATGTTTTTGTCCCCTTGGTTTGATAGTTCCTCTACCTCTTACTGAGCTTAATCCTCTATTCCTATGATTTTGTTTTCTCAACATCTTCTCTTCTGCCTTTAAACCTGCTTGATAGGCATCCTCAATAGCCTTCAGACTTAACAAGCTGATCTTGTCTTGTATGTCACATCTTAAGCCATTGATATATCTGGCTACCTTCTCCATGTCATCTTCTGCATGTCCTACTCTAATACTCAACCTATAAAACTCTTCTGCGTATTCTTTAACAGACATTCCCTTTTGCCTTAAATTTTGCAACTGTTTAAAAAGATTCAACAGATAATCTTTAGGCGTAATTTGGCTTTCATCTTACTTACCATTTTGTCCCATTGCTTGATCTTGGACTTTCCTTTCCTCATTTTGGATGTCTATAGCTCATCCCACCAAATACTTGCACGACCCTTCAATTTGGTAACTGCAAATTTCACCTTTTTCTTATCGCCAACTTCCTCTTCATAATCAAAATATTTATCTAATGATCTGATCCAATCCATTAGCTCTTCTGCATTGAGACTCCCTTCATATGTAGGAATTTCCACCTTTGGTTTTCCTCCTACTTTCGCCAACATCTTAATAATTCTAGTAGTTTCATTTTCCTCCTCTTCTTCTTCCTTAGAAGATTCTTCTTTAGCACTATCTTCCCCTTCATAAGATGTTCTTATCTGAGCAGTCTCAATTGTTTCCATTCTCATGTGCAAACTTCAGATCTCCTCCAACAGAACTGTATTTCCTTTCAGCCTTCCTCAACTAATGTCAGCTCCTCTCCTTGGAGGCATGTTTACTGTAATCAATCTTTAATCTCTGTTCTGATACCACAAATGACGCAGGAATCAATTGTTCTAAGAAATATCAACAATCGGCCCCCATGTTTATTATTTCCCTTACAGTTCCTCTTTACTACGCTTACTCTGATTTCCCTCTTTTAATAGCCCAACACTGGCATTTCTCCTTTATAATAGAACTACTTGGGATTCTCCATAGATCGCAACACATCGATCCAACAGCCCACGTTTTATCACTATCGCAAGTCATAAAGGTTTTGCTTCTAGATCTTTCCCTTTTGTATTGTTGCGATGTGATTTACTTCAATGACTGCATTGCCAAACACAAAACACAGTTTCCCTAGGTTTAGGGCCCATTCCTTTACAATTGAAATGTTGTGATGTGATGGATTGCAATTGCATATCACATTGTTTCCACATGTAGGGTTTCGATAACACACAATCCTTCCTGCAATGCAATATTTCATGATAGCACTTCACAACATGTTAAGGCCATGGTCCGACCACACTCCACTGTCTGTTTGTGATGTGATATTGCGGTGATCACATATCACAATTTTTCAAGGCTTAAGGCCTACCCTTGTAAACAAATCTTTTGTGATGCAATGCGGGGTGATCCAACGGTCGAGATTTAAGTGGGCATCGACAATGATAATAAAACTAAAATTGTGATTCCATTGAACTCTAAGTTTTATAACATTAATCATAAAACATAGAAATATTCATTCAGTCTCGAATGCAAATAAACAGAGCGATTAACAATATAAAGTGCAGAATAGGGAAAATACCCGATTTTATCCAGAATGCGAATACACAGAGGCCAAAATAAACGTTCACACAAATTTGATATATATTCACACACACATCAATTATTCATTATATGAATGGTTATAGAGTCTCACCTTTCAGCTTGATTTCAACAATTTAAAAGACCTCTATTCAATATGAAATGCTCGCTCTATTACGTGAATCGTGCTTCCTCAATCCTCTCTCATTCCTGCAAATCTTTCTACATTACATTTTTCCTCTTTTTATCAATCTAGTCCTGCCTAACAACTCAATCTCTATTTCTAAACAATCTAACAGTCTATCTCTATTTTCCAGCTCTATCAAACAACTATGCTAACAAATTATCTTTAAATCTAAAATAAGACAATTTCTACTTATTACAGTAATGAAATAAAACTCATTTCTTGAGAGATCCAACCCTCTCAGTAAAAATTGACTTTTAACCACTCAATTCAGTGAAATTCAACCTATTTAGCCACAGCATGTGAACATACGTTCACATTGCTGGCTAAGTCCAGATGCTCCTGCATCAATTAGTAAAAGAAGAACAGGTAAAATGCACCCAAAATCCACATGTTTTGGTTGGTTTCAGGGCACCACCCATTACAGGGTAGAGGTAGCAGCGTTGTGGAGTAGTATCTATCTTTGCACTCTTGCAAGTTGTGTAAAGTCATTCTTCTAGCGATTCAATTGCACCATAACAATTTCCATGAATTCCAATATTGCATCCATTGCAGATGAAGATTTTATTATAATTCCAATGTAGCTCGATGACATATTGCAAACCTTTCTAATATACAAGTTCCTTTGATTGGCTCGAATGGTTCTAGCAGCCAACTTATTAATTCTTTCTCCCTAATGTCGAGTGGTGTCTACCCTTCAAGGTTAAAGAATCCAAGGCCACAAACCCCAGCTTCATAGGCCTTGTTAAGCCAACCAATGAGATACTGATTGGAACCGTTGACACTAATACTTTGCTTCCATTTCTTCCTCTTAGAGACTACGTTCTTTTTCCATTGTGATAGGCTCATGGACTTACCCTTTTCACATTCATTGCATTCACAGAGGATCAAGTGGCTATTAGTCACATAATTCACCTCCTTACCATTCAAACAATTGTAATACGTTCTAGAACAGTGTAAGCATTATTGTTTTTCTCCTTAATTAAAGAGATTGCTAGGGCAGGTTGCTTAGGGTTGCATTGAGGACAAGAATACTTAGTAAGGACTTTTGGGTGCTCACTGCTTACCTTATCACAATCATAATGGTCCCAAATCTTGCATTTTTTACATTGAAGCCAACCTCTTTTGGACGTGGGACTCCATACCTTCATGCAAATGCCACAGTACTGACTAAACTTGTATAACTTGTAGCAATGTCGACAAATCAACAAGCCCTTATTAGATGAATTACGCAGTTGCTTCACCTGAACAAATGGTAATAATCCAAAGTTGGAAACTTCTAATTACAGTTGATGCAGGTTATTTCTTCTTCTTGATCTTGCAAAACCCTACATCCAGAAAAGAAATCTACTATTTTGGCTTCCTCAATCACCTCAAAAAATTCATCCTTTAGGTACTTAGAAGAAATTTTCAAGAATTTCCGACTCTTGTATTCTAATGTCTTGAAGTATTCCCAAAAAGCAAATACCCTTTTTTCTTTAACCCATCTATATGTGTAGTCAGAGTTATTTTTAATGTGGAAAAACTTAACACAAAATCTTCCAGGAACACAGACGCTCTTCATAGATTCTGGGGCATCTTTCATCAGGTTGATAACTTTAGCAAGCCAAACAGGTATGTCCTTTATCCTCTTAGATATCACCCAAAAGATATAACCCACACCAAATTGTTCAAGACGCCAACCCTCTGAACATTCAAAAGCCACCATATTCTGCAGAGATGATGGCTTGGAAACCCTAAAATCATCATACTATCCTTCTAATTTGCCTCCATCACCTGCTCCTTTTTGGGTTCGTTAGCATAGATCATTACTACAACCTCCACTGTACCATTTTGTCCTTCAATTTTATGGCTACATTAGTGTTCATACTTTTCACTGGCTTAGTTGGTTTATTCTTGAATTTTCCTGATTCATCTATAATGTCGCAAAACAGTGCCTGAAGCCTCTCATTTTCGGGTGCCTGATCCTCATCGCCGTTATTACGGCACTATAATTCACACCCCAATGATTCCGCATCACCCCTCTCGTGTCTTAGGCCTCTAATTATTTGGAACTACCTTATGACATTGTGGGGGTGGATGGCCATAGTGAGGACCACTATGACTGCCACATCATTTTCCATGAGGAAAATTTTTAGTAGTGTTGACATGAAACCAAGCATGAAAATATTGAAATGAACATATATTGATGATTTAGGATCACATTTTAGTAAAGTTTATATTCTCAGAAAGCTCTTACTATTAGTAAAAGGTGATGGTGATATCAAAATAAAGTTTTGATATGGATAGGAAAGATGAAATTTTTGATACCCACACCATCAATATAGTCTAGAGGGGATTGGATATGTTACAAGGTATCTACCTCTTCATGTGGTTTCTTCTTACTATAAACAATATATGATGAAATGTTGTTTCTTGCTAACCATGAAACTTCAATACAAAGTGGTTCTTAGATTCCCATGAACTTTATGGGGATACACTTTACCTCATTAGGCTTACATATTCATTAACTTAGGTACACATAATTTCAACTTTCATTTTTCTAACCTTTTTTCTAGCCTTGGCCTTTGCATTTACATATAACCAAGACCATTTTCATTCCATCATGAAAACATTATTCAACGACCATTCCTTAACAGATGTTAGTTTCATGGATTTTTTATATCTGCACAATATACTTTTATATTTTTCACTTTGCTTTTCTTGCTTCTTATATTTGTGGCATAAATTCCTTCTTTATCTTTGTCATTTCTCCATTTCTGCTTTATCCTTTATTTTTTTCCATTTTCCTTACACCTTTATCTTTCACTTTCTATGCCCTTCATTTGTTCCTTCACCATCCTTGTCTTTTATTTCTATTAATCATGTCTAGGAGTCCATCTACTTCTTCTTTTTTTGTTTTGACCAATTTTACAATTGAAAGATTTCCTTTCTTTTGTCAAACTTTAAATTTCCTTTGACACTAAATTGACTCAATGGTTTAAAGTAAAAAAATTCATCTTGAGTTTTACTCCTACCAACCTTTTACATCCTTAATTTCATGCACTTTTATGTAACTCAGACATTTACAAACCTTGTACATCCTTAATTTCTTGAAGTTTTATGTAACTCTTCAAGCCTAGACATTAACACCACTCATGTACCCATATATTTCATTTAAATAAAAAAAAAAAAAAAATCATCTTGAGTTTTACTCCTACCAACCTTTTACATACTTAATTTCATGAACTTTTATGTAACTCAGACATTTACAAGCCTTTTATATCCTTAATTTCTTGAAGTTTTATGTAACTCTTCAAGCCTAGACATTAACACCATTCATGTACCCATATATTTCGTTTACCATAGACTCTTTTTTTAATTTTTTGAACATTTCAAAAATATACCATCCTAGATCCATTTTAACCTCAGTTTATGAAACACCTAGAGGAATCAAATTTCTCAAGGTGCAAAACATCTTTTTTAGTGCAAAAATTGAGGAAATGTTTACACTTTGAGAAATTTGATCTCTCTTAGCACTTGATAGATTTGGGATTAAGTTGGATCTAAGCTAGTTTCAATCATGCACGGTCACACAAAATTTGTAGAACATCTAATTATTCTGACCATTTTAAATATGTTAAATATGTCTAAGATTAATCTAGTCATAATTTTAAATTTTCTTGGTTACCTTAGTTTGTTGAGATGATATAGACTGTTAATAAATTGAATGATGAAATATGATGAAATAAAAGTTTTGAATGTAATGTGAGAATGTAAGAGTGTTGAATGATAGAAAATGTGTATAATAAGAATGTAGTCAACTACAAATAGACTTCATTGTGATTAGTCACAAACTATCTTCTTCTACTATTCTTATTGTCACACCTATTAGTTTTCCATATTTTCATATTCATCATATGAAAAAGGTGGTTGAAATCGTATACCATCCAAATCTTTATCTCAAGCTATTGTAGTAAACATCATACCTTCTGTCTCTTGCTCTCCAATATTAACAATACCTTTCTCCAAAGTTAGTCATTGTGGCTTATGAAGTGTTACACCCCAAGTAAGTTTCAATGCTAGTCGTTTTCTATTACCTCATTTGAATACAAAGTGACTAACAATGTTGCATGATGGAAAATAGTAATACTAAGAATGTCCTCAATTACAAATAATTTACAATTTCAAGATGCAAACATTTCAGGTAAGCAAAAATTTTATTTAAGATACAATTCCAATATTCTATTTATGGTTGAATTAGCATAACATAAAAATCAATGCATGTCGTTAATAATTTTTTTTCTTACAATAAAATGAATGGACACTATTAGTCTAATTTGTCTGAAATTAATGTACAACATATGTCTAGTTACATCAAATCAGAAATCAACATCTACATTGAAATCAATGCATTTGGTGCAAGCAGTCAAATAGAATTAAAAATCAACATCTACACTAAAATCAATGCATCTACTACAAGAAATCAAATATGATTAGAAATCGACATCTACAGTGGAATCAATGTATCTAGTATATGAAATCAAATAGAATAAGAAATCAACATCTGCACTAAATCAATGTATCGAGTCCAATAAGTCAAATAGGATTAAAAATAAACATATACACTTAAATCAATGCATTTTTTTGAGTGGAAAACCAAAATATTTATGGCTTTTTTCAGTCCAACTTCTATTACCTTTCGTAAAAGCATTAATTTCTCTTCCTCTATGGTTAATAATGTTCAATATTATACAATACAATATAATATCTATATTTGTCTTTGTCTATCTCTTTCTTCTTTCCTCCTTCGCCCCCGCCCCTCTACACATCTCCCTCCCTCTCTATGTCTCTCTCTTCTTCCCTCTCGCCCCCTCATATATATCTCTATCTCCCTCATATTCTCTCTCTCTCTCTCTCTCTCTCCAACTCTCCATTATCACTCACTCTCCCTCTATCTATCTCTCCACCTTTCTCTCTCTATGTCTTTCCTCATCTCTCCCTGCCTCTCCCCGGACCCCCTCCAACTCCATCTCTGTCTCCTTATCTCTTTGAAGTCCTCTCTCTCTTCCTCCCTATCTCCCCCTTTCTCTCCCACCTCCCTTTGTCTTCCCCCTCCATCGCTCACACACACTCTCTCTATTTTTTGTCTCCCTCTTTCTCTTCCCTTCCCCCCCTCTTTCTCCTATCCTCTCTCTCTTCCCTCCTATCTCCTCTCTCCATCACTCTCTATATATCCATCTCTCCCTTATCACTCCATATCTCTCTCTCTTCCCTTCTCTCCCTTCTTTCTCGTCTCCTCTCTCTCTTACCTACTCATATCCTCTCTCCATTACTCTCTATCCATCTCTCCCTTGTCACTCCCTATCTCCACCCTTTGCCCTCCCCTCCAACTCCAACTTTCACCCACCCTCTCCCCTCATCGCTCTCCTCTTTGTCTCTCTTCCATCTCCCTCTCATTTTATCCCCGTCACAACTCACACACACTCTCTCTCTCCATCCATATGATCTAGAATTATCAATTTGTTTAATTAATGATATATGTGAGATTTATTATAATAATACTTACGATGGAAATGATTATTATTATAATATATTAGAATAACAATAATCAATATTATTGATTATTATACCAATAATAATATATAATATATTATTTTTTCTTATATTTTATAAATTATATTTTACATTAATGTTACATTTTTCATTAATTTACATTATACATTTATAGATATTCAAATATAAATATTATCACAACATATATATATATAATATTTTAAAATAAATTCATCTATAATATTAACTTTTCATTTAATGAGATTTTTAATAAAATCAAATTTCCAAAAATAAACTTCATACCATTTCATGCTGGAGTGTTCGATTTCTCAATGAAGCATAAATCATTCTCAAATACCTTCACACACTAGAATAGAGTTACCTTCACTGAAAGATTGACAAACACTCACAGAAATTAAATAATCCATAGAAATCAAAATCACAGAGTTATATTTGAAGCGGTCTGTAAATACATTAATCATTAAATATAAATCTTGGATCATTCATGAATAATAACCTTTGAAGTGAAAGAAAGATAAAAGAATAACTGGTTAAAAAACACAATTTACATTATAGATAGACAATTTTTAAAATTTAACAATTAATCTATATGATATATAAAAATACTTTTAAAATCAAACTCATCCATAATATTAAACCTTTCATTTAATGATATTTTGTAATCAAATCAATTTTGCAAAAGTAAA